>JAGVSQ010002470.1:0-24573 GCA_022683975.1 Rhyacophila evoluta | reverse complement strand
TACTTAGTAGTTTACTTTATATTTTATGTCATGGCGTTGCCTAAAATTTAAACTGGGATTGATTATAATTAGTGTATTTTTTATTTATAAATAGCACAATATATCGGTACAATACAATACAATAATATATACGTATATTTGTTGAAAAAAATACGTGAAAATGGCATTATGATAATAGTTATAATTTAGAATAGGTATCGTCAAACATTTATTTGTAATTAAGTAATGTTACATTTAAACTTCAAAGCCATAAACGTTTAAGCCACATCAACGTTTTGTAGACATTATTTTTTTAAATTGTTGGTATCTGGGTTAAAAAAAACAGTGATTACTTCTTCTGGGTGTATATCTTTGTCATATTAAAGTATCGATGTTTTCAAAGCATTTTATGCAATAAAATGAAAAATTTCAATATGTGGCTTGGACATCTTCTGCTTAACTACATCAAATTAATGAAAAATTTACAATAGTCGATAAGTAGTTTATGAAAATATTTTCATTAGAATTGACATAATGAACGCGAGAATGCAATATTCAAAAATAAATGAAAATGTTTTTAATTCTTATTAATCAATTATCATAGACTGTCAATTGAATTAGTGCTCACCTGATATTCCTTCAGACATAACAGTTAGGATAATGATGTTTTTAAAGCTTAAATTGTTTATTGTTTATTCCCATATTATTGGTTGAATAATTATTTTTATTTTATGGTGTTAGCTTCCTTGGCGGCTGATTAGTAAATTCGTACTCTTCAGAAGACGACTTTATAGGTTTTTATTCCTCAGCTTAAAAGATTTTTTTTAAATTTAAAGATCCTGCATTGATGTATGATTCTCATGAAAAATAATCTAATAAGTTAAGTCTTTCCACATATAATTGTGTGAGCTTCTCTGGGAATGAAATAAGTAATAAAACAGCATAATGAAATTTTTTAAAAAAGTTCTTTTATTTTATTTCATAAACAAGTTACTAAAAAAAATATTATGTTAATCTGTATTGTTTATTTATTGCTTTGGGGAATATGACATGGTACTTGGATTTTAAAAACACTGCTTGTGGACACAGATGAGCTAGAGGTCTTTTAAAAAAACACCTTGTATAATATATCCATTATCAGAAAACAGTAATTGAGGTAATATTTGATCACAAATTCGGACTCCAAAATAAAAAAAACTCTTTGGTGTTATCATATTAGCAGATGAGCTCTTGAAAAGTCTTATTACATTTACCAGCCAAGATCCACCAAATTCTTACAAGTTAATCGGTTTGAATTAACCTGCTTGCAGTTACACCTCTCACAAAATATGATAAACACGGCTTTCAATTGCATTTCCATTCCAATTTAAATGTACCTTGTCCTATCAGTTACCCAAATAAATAAAAATCATAGACATTATATTAGGAAGATATTATGCACATCGACAATTTTTAATTGTTTATAAAATATTGACCCTTCGATTTCTAAACAATGATATGTTGATGACGAAGATGCAGACGTAGGTTTAGAAGGGTTAGATTTTCCCGATTTCTATAGAACAATTCATAATAATGCTGGACAAGAGAGTAGCGGAAGAAAATATTTTATATGGATGAAAGTGATCCTGGGTATCACATCATGACTTATAGTGAAAAAGCAGATGAAGTTATGGTATTGGAAAATTTAAAACATTTTGGTGATTTTAGAAAATTGATCATAAAAGAACAGGATGCTTAAAAAGAGCAAACAAAACTTGATTCTTTTCTTAAAACTTCACTGGCCTTTTCTTAATAAAAAAAATGCATTCAGAAAACCGAATTTTAGATAAAAGAGTTTTGGCTTTATCAGAAATCTCCTCACCTGCATTAGTCAGTTACATAGATAAAACAAATGTTATCCAACATAAAAAAAATTATGTCTCCAATACCAAGTCATTCAAAACTATTTTGAAAACATAAATAATCCAGCAAAAAATTACTTGAATTAATACAATTCTTTACGATCATTCCTGAATGTTTAATGTTCACAGACTCGACATGACAAATCGTCAGCGTTCTGCGAAAACCAGTTCATGAATTGGATATTGAGATAGAGCAATCAAAATTTAAAGGGGAATATAAAATCACGGTGCATATTTCCTGTACACACCAATACTTAACTATTTTACTTAGGGGCTGGTTTTCGCAGTAGGTGATGATATTATATATGTACGAATAATCTGCTTACACATTCTTCATATACATAAGCCAACGAATGTTGAATCCTGTGTTGCAATGGCCTATAAGTGCTTTTTATTAATAATTAGTGTAGTTATAATTTAAGGGACATTAGTAAATCCCATAAGGCATTTTTGTTTTCATCATTTAAAATATCTTTTTTTGTCTCATCATCAGTATTTTTTTCTACATTTTTGTTATCGGCATTAGGATTATTTTCTGCATTATTCTGAGCACCTTGCAAAATTTTCTGGCCGTTGGCAGTGAATTTAGCTTTGCGATGTTGTTTTTCTTCGCGCCTCTTTTTCCTGGCTAATCTTCTTAGTTTACTATCATATTTAAGCTTAGCCTGAACGCCTAGGCACATAGCTCGGTGTCTTGGATCGGATGACGGTCTACTGAAGGCATTGTGAAGAAATATTCGTGAGGAACGTCCGGAGCCGAGCTGAGACAATGCCAAAGCCAAGAATAAACAGCCTCTTGCTACTCCTTCTTCGTCTCCACCAGTGGCCGATAGACGGACCTGCTGGAGAGATATCCTTAAAGCCATCTTGGCCTATAAACAAAAATAAGGAATTAGTTATCATGTCTTAAGGCTTTATAATATATTGGGTAAATAGATTAAAAACCATTTAAAGCTTGAAAAGTAAAATGAAGAGCCAGTTCGATGCCAAGCATTGCTTTTTGCCATCTTCAACCAGCATGTACATGAATGATGAGTAAGTATAGTAAAACATTAATTAATTAAGGCTCTATGGGTTGGATTTGAGTATTAATTCCAATAGTGCCAAAAACATCTTTTTCTGATTTAAATAAATGTTTTGAAAATGCATATCAAACACCCTAACTGTTATAAGATATATAATTAATAGATTAAATTATTTCACATAGCAATATTTACAGAATTGATTGTTTGAATTATAGAGTAACCATAATATGTGTAGAAGGAGAAAATAGACTAGACTGTCAATCTCATGCTTTTGTACCATTTAATGTAATATATTTAACTTAGTAAAAGTAAGTTCAGATCGACAATGTTTTTCAATTATACGAGGTTGAGTATTGCTTAACAGTGTTGTTATCTTTTCTATGATTAAGTAATGTAAGCTTACGCATTTCGTTGAATTATCACCAAGTGCAGAGAAAGCCCCTCCTAGTGTTGAAAGCCAGGCCGAAGCTAAGTCCCTCTCAAGTCCTAAATGACACTGCCTCCATAGCATCCAACCCCTGAAACCAATGTGAATAATTTACATATTTTTTGCAACAACCATCTGCTTTATTATCAATGAGATTCAACAAATTTCAATGGTAACAATTGCTCAACTTAATGGAACATTTCCTACATTTTGGAATTTTTTAAATCTGTCAAATGTGGGAACCAAATCCACATCCCCAGTTGCTACTGAGGATATAATTCTCGATTAGGAGCTACTTAATGTTCCCCCGATAGCTGAGAGGTTAAATTTATTCAGATCCGGAGACATTTTTGACTGATTGTGTGATACGGATATAACAATAAATTATCATATCTGCAAGTATTAAAAATACATTTTCTCACCAGGCGTAATCGATTACGTAGGAATCTGCCGAAGAAGTCTTCATTATAAGTCTCAATCCAGATTTTTTGCCATCATTCCTGGAATATTTCGTTAGTTTCTCGTTAAAATATTTATAAACAAACAACCTAAACTCTTGAGATTCTCTTAATCCGTCGACGAAAGGTTTGATTAACAACACGTTTGTAGATATCGATGGACATTTTGAAGAAATTCTCGACGATTGATCTATTTGTTCATTTATCTCGAATATTCTTTTTTCTCTTGTAGTTGAATATTCTTTAAATGTATTTGATATCTCAAATGGATGATTGCCAACTGTTTCGTCTACTTTTAAAATGCATTTACATCTAATTTCACCATCAACTGATACGTTAATCGACAACTTCGGTAATTCCATCGCACAAATTTATTGAGGTTATGTGTCAAATTTTTTCTTCAGAATCGCTTATTTTATAAAGAAAACCTGAATCTCGAGAAACTAAATCGAAATTAATATACTCTGGTATTTTATTATCATATATAAGAATGCGAGTGCATCGTAGTAAATCTTATATTTTATAATTCAATCGTCACTTTTCTACTTCATAACAAACTTACTGACAGTCAAAAACTGTCATACGACCATCGATCAGAGCCTTTAAAATTATATGGCTGTAAAAACACCGCTAAATAAATAAAAAATATTAGGAATACTCAAACTTAGATTATTTTCTAGAACCTAACCAAATCTGGGTTAGATATTTATATGTTATTCAATATGGTATTAGTAGATATGAACGATTATATTAAAATTGATTTTTTTTATTTTATATTTGTGGCGATGCATTTAATAAATATTGAAATTATTCAGATTGCTGCAAATGCTTACACATGTGTGTATACTTATTTGACCGATAGATTGTTTAATTTTATTGCTATGAGAGAAGACTGTACAGTTTATAAAGCTGTACATTTCTGTGTAATATATTTATAAATTTTGCGATTTTGTTTTTGCTTGTGCTATTTCTATTATATGTGGTATTTATTATTGTTTAAATGTAGTCAATAATATAAAAACTTTAATGTGAAGATTTTAAATCAAAATCAATTGATAGTTTTTTATATGCATACTATACCAACATTATAAAACTTGAAATATATTAGAAAGAATGAACAATGAATTTAGTAAAAACAGTAAGCATATTGTTTTATATTATGTAGACCTAATAAAATTTAAATGTATTTATGTTTAAAAATTGAGCCCCTCTCTTATAAAGCAATATAAATATGTATAGTTTAGTAGACACATTAATTATGTGGATTTAGATAAGAGTTTGGATTTGGAGTATTGACCTATAATATATGTTTAGTACAGAAATCAAAGTTTATGTTTTATTTCTTTGCCAGGAAAACCACAGAATGGTCAGGTCTATTGACTTTTTATTTTGCGCCAGTAATATGTATACGTTTCCGTTTTCCTTTAAAGCACCAGATTTTTATACTGTTGATAAAATTATTACTCTTTGATAAATAATTTCATCGTGCATTTTTTAACAAACATCCCACAGGTATTGCATCCAATTGAATGAATTTCATAGGTACGTTATTATTTTTCGCTAAGTGATTCAAAAAATATATAAAATGCCATGTCACAATTCAGCATATTGGACGCCATATAGTCCAGTTTGATTTTGGGGATATAACTATAATGAAACAAAAAAAAAAAAACAATGCGCTTGTTAATAATTCATTCAACGGACAAATAGAGCGTCTCACGTCAATACAAATACGACACTCAAATTAATAATTCATCCAGTTTCCTTTTCTTGAATATGTAAATGGATCTGGAGCCAGCTTTTTAAAATATTAAGCATGCTTTAGAATATTAGAAAGTAATGACAAAAAAACATATTGTGGCAAAAAGATACAAATATATGTATCAATTGTGGATTATTATATTAATTAAATTAATGGCGCTAAAAACACTAACCAGTTTAATTACACTGGTGTACAATTGAATGTAATAAAAAAGACGATATGAAAAGGCTTTGCGAAAAATAATGATAATTTCAATTCATAAAACTAACGGCTAGAATGATTTATAATAATATATACTTCTGGTATTTCTTTACTTATCGCGTACATTGCAAACTATACAACTATTTGTCCTTAATAAATTTAATTAAGGAAACATTTCACTTCTGTTGACGTTTTTTTTGCTCATGATTATATGGAAATTCAATAATGAATTTTCCTCGACAAGTTACTTTTGACATTTAAAAGATACACCCAATCGGAACTGCGCTAGAGGACACACCTTTGAATTAACCAATCATATAACGTTCCAAAAATTTGATTTCCGATTTAAAATTTTCCAGATTTGTTTTCCGATAAATGTCAGCGCTGCCATCAACTTTCTAAATGTGGCTTACCCGTAAAAAAAGCGAATGATTGAATTAGTATTGATCGGGAAATCGTTGTATATTAACGAGAAAAGATAATATATTTTTTCTGAAACTGTTATAATATAGGTCGGCAAGATAGGTTTAATTGGGAAAAGTAGTTCGATTTTGTGGCGCTGACTTGCGCCGCGAGTGTTCGTGATTCGTGAATAATTTTCGTACATTTTCGTCAGTCGCACTCCGTCGGTCTCGTGGTCTGTATCAGCTGCGACAGCTCGCACCGGTCCGTCCGAGTTTCGCGAGCCGCAACTCGCACCCTGTCCGACACGCAGGGAATTTTAAATCTCGATAATTACCCCTCATTTTCTTGCAATCAAACATGGCGATCCTGCAAGCGCTGATTCGTCTCGGCCTTTCTAGGCAATCGCCAGCCAAATACAATCGTGTGGTCAACGATGCCAGATTGTGCAGTGCTATCCTGGCCCGTGCCAATCAGTGCTCCTTTAAATCGACTTCTTCGACAGAGAAAAATGTTAGGGCGAGTTCTACAACAGCGGTTGCGCCCAAGGATCCCTTGGATCTCAGCTTCGATAACCACGTAGCAGCATTCAAGAGCAAAACTACCTCAGAGCTGATCCGCGCCTATTTCGTCTATCAGATGTGCTCCATCGAGTATCTGGTAGAACATAACATGAAGGTGAGAGAATAATAAATTAACAATTGCATAACGAATCTGTCTAAAGTTACGTCACATAACTAATCGATCATTTTGTTACGAATAGCGATCCTGTCAAGCATTTGAAATATGATTGCAAAACTATCCAGCGGCGCTTGCGGCCGCTTCTGTTGTTTTAAATTGAATTTATTACTCGTCGTCGAGACCGAGGCGTGATTGACAGACGTTTCGGGATGCTGCAGGATTCGTAACGCTCGCTAAATTGTGCTCGGTCAGTCATTATATCACAGAAAAGCGGTGGTGTAGCTTGGCCATGTCTGCGAATTGTAAATATAATTCGGGTCGGCCATAACGTTCGGATGCGCGCGCATCCGAGACTACCATCGATCTGGTTGTGGCCTAAAACAAAAATTTATAAATGTCACACTGAAGATGGTAATATGTAGACCGGCGACGATATCTCTTCAGGGTTAAATTCTTTTTTATAGGAGTGAGAACCCCGTTGCTCCTGCCTCAGCCAAATTATAGGTTATGTCACATTACCTAACACAGAGAAAAAATACATTCATCTGTTATGACAAAATATGTATATGCATCCATTTCATGTTTCTACCCAATTCAGTTATGTAATAAGCGAGAAAATCTTCCTTTAATTTTAATCTCGAAAATATTACACACAGTTTTCTTGATAATTACATATTGCATAACGAGAGTAAATGCCGGACTCTTAATTTACAAAATGATCAATTTGCAATTGTACTAATCGACTTTCTACTTAACAACAAATTACTGCAGTGAAAATAATACGTCGATTGACTATTATAATTATAAAGTTAACCCTTTGAAAGGACTAAATATTTTACAAGCATTTTCTTTTGATTATAACCATTATTGCATTCGCACGAGAATCCAATTGGCCATTTTGATTAAACAATTTTTATAAAACCATATGAATGAAAAAAATTCTTGCATTAATTTTTTTTTTATTCCATGTTCGCTCCCAGCGTATAGCATATGTATCTACACAGTATGAAGATATCCACCCCTAAAGAGGAGTATATGGATCTCCGCAATGCGAAGACGTCTTGACAGATTATTTTTCACGATAATTGTTTGTCAGACAAATACTCAACACAATCGGCATCCAGTCCTGCAATTTTTCAGATTTTTAAAAATAAATTATTCTAATAGTATCAGCTGTCATAAATCCACTACTGGATGAATGCCTTCCCATTTGCTCTTTAAATCTAGTATCTTCAATTTTAGGTAATATTTTAATTTACGGGATATTTCTGAGTGTATCATTATACGAAAATCATCCAATGATTATTTCTAATCCGAGCGACGTTTCAAACCCATTTTCACCTGAGTTAATCGGTACTACTAATTACAATATATCGATTAGTCACGACTGGCGTCTAACTCGTTTTGTTTTTGTATTGTTCGTGTAATGCCAAGCATACGCGTTAGCTATAAAATCGCAGACTGTTTAATATCTATGTAATCACATTATACGTGGAGATATTGAAATGAAAGTTCGCTCTATGTGGATAATATGGCCACCACAGATTTACTGTCGCTCGCATATCGTTTTGCGGTGTCCTAGATCAATCCTTTAATTCCTTTGGATGCCTCCATGTCGCGATGGTATTAAAGGACGCCGGAATTCTACCTGCTTGAAGACGAGACATATATGGTTTGGTTAAGGTTGTTCTAACCAATACTCCGCTGAAAAAAACTTTAATGAATTTACCGTTCGCATGACGGCGCCCAAACTACGAAATGCAAATGATTTTAAAGGAATTTTAAAATAACAAAAGCATCACAAGTGACGTAATGAATAATGTATAGGACATCTTTTTTTTTAGCAGACACGTTGCCTTGTTTATATAACACGAAGGCGGACCTTACATCCGTCTGGGAAGTGTCTAGAGAGGACGTTACGTGACTTGAATGTACTCGTAACTCTTATGCGCATCTGCAAGTGCTGGTAAAATTATTTCCGGCTAATAGATTTTCAGCTAGAGCAGAACATTGGTGACGCTTTTTCAAAATTCGATCGTGATATTTATTATACTTAATCCAACATCGCATGTCTATGGATTATTATAATTTAAAATAAAAATAGTTGGGTTTTTTCAACGAAGTAATCTCCGATTCTTCATAGAAATATTCCACGTGGTTGAGAGGCAGTTTGGACGAACTTCCTTCGATATTTTTTGCAATAGAAATGATCTAATTAGAAAAGTATTTTTTTTTGTTCTCTCAAAATCATACTTTCTCCGTAGAGTGGCGCATATGAATCCACGCACTGTGAAGATATCTACTACGAAAGCGGAGTGTATGGATCTCCGCAATGTGAAGATATACTCGTATCTTAACAGATTATTTATCACATGAATTGTTTGTGAGACAATTACTCATTTAAATAGGTATCCAGTCCTGTATTTTTGTTTTTTTTTAAAATCCGACAGATGTGGAAATCGAACTCGCATTCCCTGGATTGTGACGCGCATACTACCGGGCAGTAAATTCACTTTCACTCAAATTGTATCATTACGTAAATAATTTTGCATAGTGAATGCATTAAACTTATACTTTTTAATATTCTCAAAGTGTTTAATAAGTAAATACATCACCGCCATATTATAATATAATATATGCGAGGGTTGGTGATTATCGTGGCAATCTCTACATTCATGATGCATTCGGGTGCACAGTACCGCGCCGTGGCTGGGAGGCGGCCTTGTGCAAAAAGTTTTTGACCCATCTGTTAAAATATTTTCACCGATTCATAGTGTTAAACTTATTCTACGTATTTTTAAATGCATATTACAATTTTTTTTTATTATTGAAATATATTTTAAATAGAAAATAATAGCGTCTATTTAATTTTTCTTTAAAAACGGCGCCCGTCCGTAATGCGCCCTTGACCAGTGCGCAATCTGGATAAAGTAAGACTCGACTCTGCACATATTTTAAAAATATATTTTTGAATGAAATAAGTTATAAACAAAAAATAATAAATACGGCACTAACAGGCTTTTGCTTAGCAGTGCAGGCCGATGACGATTTCGTTTCCATAGCAACAGCTGTGCTCTTGGCGCGGCGTGCCCGTATGACATTATGTGCAGAGTTAAATGAATGTCAAATAATGAAACTGATCTTACTATTTTTAGTTTATGTATTTTTTTTTATTTCCGCAAGTCGCTTCTTCAATGGCGGGACGGAGTTGTTTGAACAGAGTGAGTGACAAGTCCTTCGTGGCTTGATTTATCACTCTAGAACAGTCGTACTCAACCCGCAGCCCACTCCCACTCATTATCATCAACCTTTTGTACACATCTGGTAATATATTCCAAACGAATATGGAGCAGAGTCTCCTCTATGCGACTGATACGTGTTACAGAAAATCACATTCAAAAATATCGCACAGAAATAACGTGAAATGCGCTGAAAAGCTAGAAATACATTGTACGATTAAGAACCGAAGCGATGAGTTAAAATATCGACTGAAGAAAGGAATAAGGACGTAAGTTACGTAGAATAAATTTTATAGGAGGCGCAAAAAACGTTTAAAAGTCAAAACATTAAGTACATAGAAACAACCTTGAAGTCCCTGAAGACTAAAATTGGTATTTTATTTAGTCAATATGATATTAATTTAATAAGTTATTTAAGAAAAACCAATAAAATTGATTAGTTGGAAGCCCCCTTTCGTGGTTATCTTTTTTTAAGATTTAACAGCTGAATTTAGACACTAGTTTGGCACTTTGAGCTTAAATCCTTTTGATGGAACGTGTATATATTGTGATTTAAAAAATAAAAGCACTTCAAACGACTGAGATTTACTGCTTTTTTGCCTAAACAGAGCCGATACGTATTGGAATAGTGAGCTTTATTTTTTTACTAGCAGAATTACGAGTATTATGCGTCTGCGTTGAAAAAGGTTGAATACGGCTGTTTTAGAAATTGCGTAACCGCCCTCGGTGCTGCCAATGTTTCTACTCTACGTTCTCGAATCTTCTTGAAAAATATTTTAATGATTTTCTTTGTTCGTATTTTTTCCTTACGTGGATCATTTGCGGATACGCCCACTAGGAGTTTTGGCCGCCCCTGTTAATTGCGAAAAGCACATATATCCCACTCGTGGACATGTATGTACATACGTGATTTTTCAAAAACTTTTTTTATTCCCGTCGCTCGAATAATAGTCGTATCACGGTGATGCTAGGACTGATTTACGATCGCTTAGAGATAATGAGACGTTATCTGTCATCGGGAATTAACACATTCTTCAAACGCAAATTTGGAAAGAAACCGAGTCGTAACTGTTGGAGTTGAACTCGCAATGTTCGGTGGTGAAGTTATTTCTAACAGTTTATTTAAATAGTATTAAAAAACGATAACCTGTGCTAAAGGCTGTGGAACTATTGCAAGAGGGTTATACTTTGATTGTAAAGAAATATCTATTTCCTATCACAATAGTTACTTATTAATATAATATAAGTATATATTACATACTTTCTTTTTGAAATAACGCGTGTTGTCATATTAACATTTTATATACGTTCGATTCTACTCATCAAACCAAACTCAGTTTTTAACTCTCAGTTTTTCCAATTTAGCCTTTTCAATGATCACAATGTATACAACTTATTACACGTTTTATCAAGAAACGTAAGCTACAAATGCTGGATTAGTATTTAAATTTAGCTTTTGAGTTTGAAAATAGAAGGACTTGCGAAATTTTTTGACTAGGAAAAACGACGCACATCAATATTGTTGAGTTTTCTTAAATTACTTATTAAATTAATATAAGATTGGGCAAAAAAACACCAGTTTTAATCTTCGCGCAGTTCAAAGTTCGATTTAATATTTAGAATTTAGCCTACATCATTAAATAAATGTTTTTCGTGCCTCCTGTAATTTTTTTTCAATTTGGGTTACGTTCTTTTTTCTCTACAGTTGAAATCTAATATTGGATCTAGATTTCTAGATTTATACGATGTGAAGTGCAGCACATTTTACGCAGTCTTCAGCGGAGCAATTGTAATAATTTTTATCTTCCCATTTTACGGTTTATTTAATGGCGTTATGTATCCACGCGTTGGCAAACCTACTGTAGATTCTTTGTAGGGTTGCCAACAGTATTAAATTTAAAAAAAGACGTACTTAATAAATCTTAATTTTAACTCTGCGCTTCTTATTACATATACTTATTTACCATCACCGCAATTGTCATACACCAGAGCCGGTTCTGGCTTCCAGTAGTAGTTATTTCCGTCTCTCCGTATTTACCAAGCCTATTATCCAATTTGAATCGAATCTTCTTCTCATCTATTACCATCTTCGCTGGCTCACGTTCATTCATATGATACACGTAAACTAACCAAGATCTTTCTACTATGTCCGCTCCGAAAGTAGAACATATGCGATCTACGCCATGTGAAGACTTGCCTTGACAGATTTTTCACAAGAACTAGTTGTCAATCAACTGCTTAATCGTACGTTTTTTGTATGTTCTCTTTTTAATATGGTTTCAGATACTTATATTAATATTTTAGTCATTATCACGTTTATGTCGTATTGTGAATGTATTAAACGAATTATTTGTAATATTTAAACATCTAAAAAAAGCTTCCATAGAGAATTATCGTCTTTATTTACGACGTCATCAAAACTCTGACTTTTATATTACATACAATTATATTCTATCATCTATTGTTTAAGTTGTTTAACTTTTTACCTTATCTTAAATATTGATATTAATACCGATATCAAAAATTTGGCCGGCATGGAAGAGGTTATACAGATTGTCATAATAATGCGATTTAATTTCACGTAAAAAAATATTGTTTTTCAATAAGCGACGATTGACAACCCTAATTTTTTGTTACATGTGTCGATAGCGGAATTTATTTTTGGCCGCGTCTGACGTCTCTTAACAATACGTTAGCATCTTGCCTCGACTGAGTTCGAGCAAACGCAAAAAAACGAACAGCGAATAATTTCCACGAGTTTCATTCTTTGATGCTTTTTTGTGAACCCGATCTTATATAGACATTCCGTTGCCCTCCCACGGTATTGAATTTCTCGTCTAGACGCTCGTGCTATCGTCGTTTGACGGATTGGTTGTTAATTGATTGCAAACTGATCATTTTATTGTTGCAATTGACGGCATCGCTCAATAAATCCATAAAAAGAATCCAGTATCGCATTGTCGACGGGGCCGAATTTACCTCAGGTTACTAAGAAGTTCTCTGCATATACATGTCGAAGTAGCCTTTATGCAGGTTGCGTACCGCAGAAGGGTGGCTGGATATTATGATAGGTCCTTTTTTTTATAAGAAACACGAACTAAATTCGACAAAGATGGTTAATTTTTTTTGAAAAACGAGTTGCAACAATATATATATATAAATATGTAGAGAAAGTGCTGAACTTGTACTGTATATGTTAGCGTGTGAACCTAGCAATCCGGGGAATGCGGGCTCAATCTCTAAATCTATCAGACTTTTCAAAATCCAAAAATGCAGGACAATTCTCGACATGACGAAATGACAAATAATTCCTGTGAAAATCTGTCAAGACGTCTTCACATTGCGGAGATCTATATATTCTACTTTCGGAGTGGATATCTTCATACTGTGCAGATCCATATGTTTTACTTTGGGAGCAAATATAGTATAAGAACGAGAAGAACCTGTTTGAGAATTTGCTGCGATATATGGAAACATTTCTAGAGAGCTTGATCGGCATATTTATACTATGTACGCTGTATCAATTCAAGACAAATATTAAAGCCATGGATTGTTTCACTGGTGAACTGCTGGACGGAGACCCGTTGAGTGAGGAATAATCCTTACCTCACAGAATTTACATTTAATGCTGAAGTAATACATTGTATTCTCATACTAGTGAGAAGGGCAGTTTTTAATCAAATAAGACGACTGCTAACTGTGCCCGGCATCTACCTGTCCTGTCCTTACACCCTGTCTTAATCAGACGTATCCCAAAACTCTGATATGATAGAAGCGATCCAATTTATTAGGCGGATATGCCCCACGAAAAATATAAATAACCCAAGACTTGGTTGATACGCACTCAATTAATTACTAATTACAAATAAACAAAATGAAAAATGGACACTTATTTGATTATGCAATAATATGAAGCGGTCATCACGCTCGCCATATGAAGAAGAACTGTGTTACTTGGTAGAAATTTTGGACGTTGAAGGTATATTGATTATTTCAGGGGGCATTTTTATTGAAATCTACACGTAATGCCGACACATGTGAGCTTACTAGACGTAGTACAAAATTGCGATAACACTATCAGGGCGTATACGTATAAATAAATGTGCATTTGGCGAATAAATATACAATTTCATATGAGTTCACGTCGCGTGTGATATAATGTATTATATATTATGAGCCAAAAGTCACTTTCCAAAGAAGTAAATTCATAATTTCATTATTACTTGTTTTTAATTCTCTCAATTAATAATAAAAGTATATCGACCATAGAAAAGAAGATGGGAGTTACGATCAGTTTTATTTTTAGCTTTATGGATAATCACAATTTATCTACTTGATACACGTTCAATTGATCAAATGGATGTAAACTGCAAATGCCGGATTAGTATCTAAATTTAGCTTTTAAGTTTGGAAAAAAACGATGGCCTGTCAAATATTCGACCAGGAAAAAGGTTGTTCATAATTAGCTTAGTAAATTAATATCAGATTGGGTAAATAAAACACCACCAGTTTTTGGTATTCATGTAATTTATGGCTGTGTCTATTTAATATTTTTGGTTTTGCCCTAACGTTTCTTGTGCCTACTGTAAAAAAATGTGGGTGGGTTATGTCCTTTTTCCTTTGTTCTTAGAGGTGATATGATAACAATATTTAATGTAAAACAACTTTGCTAAAATCCCCGGAAGCCTAGAGGTTACGTGAGCGCACAGCAATTCGGTAAATGCGGGCTCGATTCCTACATCTGTTTCCCACAGCTTTAAACCGATAATGTGTTACATTCTCACCATGTAAAATAAAATAAATATATAGTATTTATAAAAATTCTTGCTTTTAATTCTAAGTGTTGTCTTCCCGGTAAGCGTAGTTGGTAACGTACGCGGCTAGCAATCCGGGGATGTGAGATTCAATTCCCCATCTGTTGGACTTTAAAAATGTAAAAATGCAAGACTAGATGCCAATTGGGTTTAGCAATTGTCTGAGAAACAATGTCGTAAAAAGTAATCTATCAAGACGTCTTCACATTGCGGAGATTCATATACTCCTGTGTTATCCAGCGGATATTTTCACACTGTGTGGATCCATATGCTCCACTTTCGAAGCGGACACGATAAAAAAAAGTGGAAAGCGACTTTTGGCTCAGTTTTTATACTCGGAGGCTATATTGATTTTTTTTATTCGGTGACGAATAATTTTCATAACGCCACATGTTTCGTGTACTATATATATATACAACAGAGTTGGCTTCGTTTATGTAGTCTACAAAAATGTATATGTATTCATTTTTATATCAAACCAACGTATATAGATAGTCGTTCTAAAATGTTTTACGTTTAAGTGCCTTTTTTACTATGAACGGGTTATTGCACCGATATGATTTCTTTGCGCATTATTTTTTAAGATGTCTATTATATTACAGGGGCTGCCTACATGTTTAGAACTGCGATCGTATTTATGTTATTCTAAAACTAAAGTCGACTTTAATTTAATTCTGATACTGAAAGGTCGTCTAGATTTAATTTGCAAATGACGAATAGGTTATTTTTATAACCTCGTGAAAAACAATCTGCCAACGTAATACATCGTATGGTGGTGTTGGGTAATGTTAAAATTTTGTGTAGTATTATACGATACTTTTAAGATCATAAGGTCAGTAAACTAGCGTCGGTCATTGTTATTGCAACGTTATCACGAAAATAAATATACATTCAATATATTCCCATTGAACGAATTCGTTGCGACAGAGCGACCGCGACAAAACCACGAAAACAGAGATGCAAAATAGTTATAAATATGTGGGTGACCAAGTAAGCGAGTTGCATGACTGACGAGCTGCCGAATTGCTTACTTGCTCACTCACCTATTTATAGCTATTTTGCATCTCTGTCATGTTTGCTTTGACGTCGACGCTCAGTTATCCTTCGCGTGGCCTTAGTTGTGAAAATTACTGAATAACGCATCACGTTTGCTAAGCCAAGATATAAGTTAGTATTATAGGCGTGGAGACATTTTCAGTGATGACGGAAAAACAGATGTCCATTCAATAAAATTTAACGAACTAAAGATGAAGTATTTGTTTTATTCAAAATTTTTCGGTAAAGCGTTGTGTTTTGCCTTTTATCTTTTTTATACCATGTTCCTACCGAAAGTGAAGCATGAAGATGTCCGCTCGAAAAGTGGAGTAAATGTATTTCTGTAATGTGAAAACATGTCTTGATAGATATAATAGGCTGTCGACCAATCGGTCAACCCATTTATCATCTTTGTACTTTTTAAAATCCAGCAGCTGTCGGAATCGAATCCGCAATATTCAGCTCCGAAGCGCGCACGCTAATTTCTCGGCTATCGGGAGACAATGATTCGATATTAATCAATGACATTCAGAGCCATAATGTCAGCTTGATTTTTGATTCAGTTGCATTGTTTTTTAATGTCTGTATTTCTAAACGTGTGCTCGCATCTGTCGCGCCCCACGCTTTGTCAATCGCCGATACTGTCATGAAAAAATAAATCGTAGCAACGAACTTGCGGCACAGTTTCGACACGATTTAATAGTCTGCACGTAACTAAGCTGTTATTAGAGATATTTATAATTCGCCAAATATATACTTGTCGGTAATTTTACGTTTTTTTTTGCCCATGTGCAATCTGCATACTTTATTCCGCATTTGAATTTAATTATTAACCAGTATGATTTCTAAAAATATGCAGAGGCGGAATGAGGTATTATATATGTGTAATATTTCATAAATTATTTATCATACGTTCGTCTTTATTTTATCTATGAAACATGTATAAAGATTCTGATTGAAGATAGATTGTTCTGAAGGTTAAACTCGCCTTTGCTTTATGACAATACATAATTGGTTTTCAGGCAATGGTAAAATCTATTAAACTGCAGTATTTATGAGTATATTTTATTATTAACAGTATCAACTAAATTAGTTGGGCGAATCGGGCAATGAAGCTAGTACAATATACTATATTATATAATTTATTCTTTTTAAACGAACGATGCTTGCAGTGAAGTGCGCATGGACATAGCCAAATTGATTGCGTGGTATTCGAACCTCCAAGCTTGGTCGGCTTGGTCTTATATTCTCAGTTATGTGCTCATTTTCTGATTGGTAATTATATCTTATAGAATCATTTTGATAAATCAGACGAAAGAAAAAAAATCTTCAGTCGGATTGACCACAGCTATTGGCGTCATATTTTTTTACCATGTCCGGTCTTATAGTAGAGCTTGTAGATACACTAGATCTCTGCAGTGTGAAGACATGTCTAACCCATAAACTACCAGGAATACAGCAGTATTTACTTCACGGAAATTCGTTTTACAGCATTTAACTTTGTCCCTTCTGGTGTCCGAACGGTAAATGCTTGTGATTCGGTGTCAGATGTAAAGGGATCGAATTCTAAAGATGTATCGAGATTTTAAAAAAATCAACGCGCAATTGGATTTGTGCATTATAATTTTTTTAAATACATTTTAAAATGCTACTGTTGGATTCCAGCCCGCAATTTCGGGACTGAAATGCGCGTACCACGCGGTCGACGAGCGCATATTAATTAAGTTAAAAAATCAAATTTTTCAAACACTGACACCACTAGCGATCGAATGTGTGATTCATAATATAATGAATGTAGTTATTGTAATTCTATCGTTTTGGATCCGTCTTTGTAAGTTGGGTAATTTAAGTTCTACGATCCGGACGATTCTAATAACCAGAGATCATAATAAACGATGGTTATTATATGTACGTGTCTCAAAGTATCCTGTTGACCGAGGCGTACAAAATCCTCAAGCCGCTACTGTTGATATGCAAATAGAATTTTTACTGCATTCGAGAATATATACCATCAAATTGTTCGGTGTCATAAAAAATCGATGCAAATTTACATAGCTATGCAATTTATCTTTCTCTACTTTCGACGAACGTTGTCGTAACTTTATAAAATACATTTTTATAATGATTATCATTACTGTCTTCTATTAATATTTTATATTCAATTACTACATATGGTCACTTCTACTGCAAAACGACTTATTGAGAAAAAAAATGTAATTGAGTTTTTTATGCCACTATATATCCAGATAAAAATTATGTATCAGCAGGCAAAAGCACATATCAATAGGATGTATAGAAAGGCTTTCACTTATATTAATTTTAAAAAAATACACCAGTTCGTCTATTTTTATGTGATCGAAAACACAGGTATATTGATAATGGATTTCCATTGTAATTTCGTGATAATTCTTGTCTTAGTTAAGATATATTATAATAAGATTACTTCGTGCGCGTGTAGCAATCCGAGGAATGTGGGTTCAATTCCCGCATTTGTTGGTATTTAAAAAATGCAGAACTTTGGGTTGGTTCGAACAATTGTCTGGCAAACAATTTTCGTGAAAAATAATCTGTCGGGACGTCTTCACATTGCGGAGATCCATATACTTAATTTTCGAAGTCAATATCTTTAGACAAATTTAACGTACCAATTTGATATGTTTTTCTTTTTTCTGAACAATGGAAAACATTCTGATAAGTGTTTTTGTCGTGAAAGCAACTATATATATATGTAATTTATGTATGTTATCATCAGCATCTATCCCTGTTTCGACGTTCTCTATCGTCAGGCTTTACGTAAAAGAACGTTGCCTTTCGAAGTTAGTGGTCTTGAATAGGAGTTAATAATTGATATAAAAATCTACCTATGTATAGGGTACAGATAAGTGCATTAATATAATAACATTATTTCAATATAAATACAGTGCTTAACACCTAAGTGGAATATGTATTCAATGTAAAAATAATTGATAAGTTCCAAACAGACTCAGTGAGTATTACGGCATATCTTGTGCTCATCATGTCTTCATGGCGTGGCGTAACGAACGTTATTTCTTTATATGATTGATGGATATTAATTGTAACCATTCAAAATCATTGGTTTTAATATTTTATCAATTTTAAGTTGCGCCACCACATCTTTCGCGTTAATATTATATTCGCTTATACATGCTTGAGTTTTTTTGTAATATCAATGTGAGACTGTAAAAGTAATTATATTTATTTAAATTTAATATTAAATTATTTATTTTCGGAAATTTCTAGGTGCTGCATTTTTAACGCTGTAGACATTCAGAGTATCGATATATTTTTGTAAAAACCCAATCATATGATTTTGAGTAGTTTATTTTCGATCAATTGTGTCATACCACTATCATTGTCTCCTCGTAGAGAGGTTAGCGTGGACGATTAATATTCGGGAATTACCCCAGGCAAAGCCGGATAATGAAACTAGTGATAATAGAATGAGATATTTATATGAATATATAGCCTAGAGAGCTAACAAAGTGCATGCTATAGATCAGTAAAATATGTATGTATATTATATATATGATCGGCTGTGGAAAAGAAAAATGATGTAACCCACATAGAACAAACTTTAAAGGTGGTACAAAAACGGATATTTAATGATTTTAGGGTAAATTAAAAATATTAATTAGACCCATCTTCGAAGTGCACATAGACTAAATTGGTGTTTTATCAAACCAAACTGATATTTTTTTAATAAGTTATTTAAGTAAAACTAGTAAATTAGATGTGGTGGAGGTGCTTTTTTCTGGTCACATCCTTATGCCATTTTTTTTCAAACTTAAAAGCTACATTTTGAAACTAATTCGGCATTTGTAGTTTACCCCATTTTGCTGGAATGTACGCTACGTTGTATATATTGTGATTATCAAAAAAAGCTATCTTGAAAAACTGATCGTATTTTCTTTCCGTAGTCGATATATATATACATAGACGACCGTCTATATATACATAGACGGTCAAGGACACCTATTACCCATGGCGCGGCACAGGTCTTACCTGACACATAATTAAATCTACCCGTCTTCTTTCACATACATTTCTTATTCGAAATATATCGTACAGATGATGCAAAAGCATGAAACAATATAATGATATTTTCCCTTTGGTGACACAGGACACTTTACCGGTAATCCGATAATTGTGTTGTCATACGAAAGAATGTGGTGAGTTTAGTAAATTGCTAATATAATTATAACGAGGAACTGTGAAACACGTCATTAGTTTATTCCCAGAAGTGGTGTACCGACGAGCACTTATAGAATAATTAACATTGTGATTCCCTGGTGTATATAATAAATATGCTCCTAAGTAGTGTTGAATGGCTCGAGAGCCACTACGGCAAACTAATCGCGTGCCAAAAAAACAAAATAGCCACAATTAGGGATTACAATCCCAAAAGTTTTTTTAATCCCGGTATTTAGAGGTTTTACGAATCCCGGAAATCGTAAAATTCCTAAATTGTAAAAATATTTATTTTTTATTATTCAATAATATTTCTTGAATTGTTTATACAAATTCCTATACAGAGACAATAATCCATTTTCTTTAAAATACTTTTTATAGTATACATTCAACACCTTTTGCAACCGTACGAGTATTTGAATTTACCATTTGAGTGCCAATATACTGTTTGTGATGAAAGCTAAAAATGCTACCAAAGATCTTTGTAGTCTTTTGACAATTTTTGAAAATTTGTACTTAACATGATTGTAGGAAGGAAGGTAGGATTCTTAAAAGTTCTTTTCATCAAATATTGCGTTGTAAATAGGTATATAAAAATTATCATAAAAAGCCTCCCCGGCAGCGTAGAGATTAACTTTCGCGTCTAGCAATCCGGGGAATGCGGTTCGATTCCCACATCTAATTTTTGAAAATTAAGAAGCGCTGGACTACTGTATTTAAAAAATATTTCAAAATGCCGAACTTTCGTTATAATCCCGGTACTAATCAATGTAGTAAAATACCGGCGCCGTAGACACTGTTCGCGATAACATTACCGGACTGCACAATTTATTTTGTTTTGTTTGTTTTTCGCTTTCGTGGAAGTGCTAGCGGTAAACAACAGTCAGTTGAACGGGAATCCGTTCGATCTATTTCCGTACCGATCGTTCAATTCGCCGGTCAGCTGTTGGATTAACACGAGGAAGTGGGTCAGTAATAAAAACGCGCCGGCTATGATTCCGTTTAGTCCGACCATCGACGCTTGGGATTAGGTGTTTTGCTCGACTGTCACGTACGGAAGAGATGCTTTTTTTTCTCGTTTGTTACCTACTTTTTATCGAAGTGACACTACTGAAGAGTTACGTGAACGACAAAAAATTATAACAACCGAAACTTTCCTCCATGATGAATTAATCAAATAAACAAAACAATAGTTTGTGACTTAAACAAAAAAATCAAGTTTCTGAAATATTGGCGACGATGTGCAGTTATAAAAACGTGAATGATTGAGGGAGTTTAAAGTAAGTCTTCCCGGTAGCGTAATCGGTAGCGTGCGTACCTAGCAATCTGGGGAATGCGGGCTCGATTCCCCATCTGTTGGATTTAAAAATCTAAAACTGCAAGACTGGGGATGGCTGTAGTTGAGCAATTCTCTGACAAATAATTCTCGTGAAAAATAATCTAAATAAAAATAATCATCATGGCATCTTCACATTGCGGAAATCCATATGCTCCACTTTGGGTATATATGTATATATCAATGTATCAGAAGGTAGATTTTCAGAAAAAGGCTTATAGTATGTTATTCATTACATATATCGTGTTCCAATCGCTGCTAATTTTGATTAGTATTAAACGGTCCTGGATTTTTTTTTTATATGTGAATAAATGTCGGATTTAAAAAAAAATCAGTCGTCTTAATTATGCAAGTGTTTTTATATTTAATGATTTGTTGTACAAAATAAATTGAAGACCGCTTAGTTTTAATCGAAATTCGTATCGGTGGATATATGTGATCGATGAACATGTCAGCAAATGTGTGTTTCACTCAGGATTAGGATATCAATGGAGAATATGATTAGATTTAAAAAAAAATGTTGATGGTCAGCGAAGGATTGGTGAACAGATGCTTCAGTCCAATACTGGAGTGGGGAGATTGGTGGACCAGGTTACGTCAGAAATCATGCAGTGAAGCTGGAGCTGGTTGAAGGACATGCTGCAGATGGTTACGGATAACTACAATCCTGCTTATCGTCTCCTCCGGCCGACGCAATTCCGGCGTTCTATAAGATCGCTCATGATAAAACAATACATTGTTTACCACATGACACAAATTTCGTAGATGAAAAAAACATTTTTATTTCACTCCTAAAATATAATGTTGAATTTAACAGCTTAACAAAAAATATTGGTATCCAATTTCATATAAGTGACCATAGATTTTTTATATCTTCTAAATTGTCTAGTGTGTGATGAGATATTGATCTATCATGGGCGGAATGTATTCGACGATCAAGCGATGCTCAAATTACCTTAGAGCATTGCCGCGCCGTGAGTAAGAGGCGCTCTTGTGAATGAAGTTATTTGAACTATATATTCACATATTTTAACTGATTAATAACTTGCAAATTGTTGACTTTGTAGTCCATTTTACATGAATATATTGCATGTTTACAGTATACTTGATTTAATTATGCAAATAGTTATTCGACCGGCTTATTCATTTCATTTGTTAAAAGCTCCCAAATACGGTGCACAATCTTAATATTATTAGCACGGAGCGGCCCTGCCTAAAGTGATTTGCCGGTGATAAAGAATTCGCCTATATGCTCCACACAAATATAATATTACATAACAAATAAGCTATGGCATGCACACTTTCACAAGCCGATGCATCATCTATAATACTGTCAATTGTCTTAATTATTTTCGGATTTCGCGCAATATTAACGCATTTGTCGACTATTTATTTTCTTCTGTTTCGTATTCGCCGTTATTTACTGCTTTCGCTTTCACAGTTTCAAGCGACCCCGATTGCAAATTATAACTCCTGTCCACCGACGCTTTGTCTAAAAATAATATATGTTTAATTATTGTACTTTGTAAACACGTGTTGGTGTTCATTTTTTTCGCGGAGTTTACACAGATCGCTGATAATAAATGCGCGAATTTGTTGGCGCCGAAAGTGAACGTAGTGCTCGCTGTCTGACTCCTCTGCGCGTGCGATCTTAAAGGGGGCTACACAAGCTCGTGCAAACTTGCGCTAGTATGCATGAACGATCACAAACATCGTTATACGTACGTCCAGGATCTTTTCAGATGTTACAATACTCAAAACTCTGTATAATTCATTAGTTCGAATCAGGGTAGAGAGTGGATCGGTTGTTGAGGCCCCGAATCAGTTAAAATACGACCTCGTGGTGGAGGTGGTTCAGAAAACATTTCTGAGACTTCTCACTTACTGGACTCAGATTACATGATGGTTGGACGTATCCAGGACATTATTTATAGCAAACGATTTCGACCATAAGACATTTCTGAGGCTTCTGTACCTGCGGGCGTATAGATACTTTCCATGGCTTTATCCAACTGCACGTATAATTTTAAAAAAAATTCGTCGCCAAATGCATGTCTCCGAATTTTTTTTGGCTACAATAATAAAGCATGCCTAAAATGAAAGCAGATTCCAATGTCTGCTTAAGATAAAAATTGCGAGAATGCTATCTATATGTTTTAAAAAAGAATTTAACAATTTAGCATTCACCAATTACCAAAGACCAAGCGTTTGTGTTGAGGGCGAAGCCACTTCAAACGCCCGTGCCTCGTTAATTAAGCTTTTTTGGTTGGTGATTTTTTCCTTGAAGGCGCCGATGAAATCTAAATGAAATTTTGATGTGATGATTATTGTTTTAATATCATTTTTTGCATATTCTAAAATCGGAAAAAAATGACAAAACGCTTAAATAACTGAAGATTAAATAAACATATTTGAAATACTAGGTATAACTTAGAGCAGGCTTATGGATATCTAAAGGACTGTATGAAACTATTTTAAATATTGATTTCTTTCTTATATTGTATTGAATAGACTGAAGATTTATGTATTTACATTTATGATAAAGTATAAAGATTTCTACTTTTTTGTATCGTGTAATGGTGATTTGAAATCGTACCAACATTGAAATACTTCCAACGTGACGAACCAATAGCGTCACGATTCTCTCGCACGCCTAGAGCGGCCAAGCACTAACCTCCACATCCGATATACAATACCGAGTAATAATCTAATTGTATACAGCCAATTACGCTGGAGTTGAAAATAATGCTCAGGTATCACATTACACCGACGCGATTTCGCAGATTTACCGCTGTTACATGAATTGTGGTAATTGTCTTCATCATCATTATGTTGCATCGGGCTAGAACCATGAACGGTTCGAGCAAATTCATCCAATCTTCTCTACTTTGCAATGATGGCAGATGGCGAGGAATTGCAGATCCCCTTTCACTTTCCACAGTTGTAGAAGCACTATAGCGTCTTCCAGAACTGAATATGCATACTATTCGTGGCTTTATTCAACTGCTTTCATTTTGGTCATGCTTTCTTATTGCAGCTTAAAACTGATGAGGAATATGTATTTGGCGACGCATTTTTTTCGAATTGTGCGTGGTCTTATTGAT
>JAGVSQ010002469.1:0-23957 GCA_022683975.1 Rhyacophila evoluta | reverse complement strand
GTGGCCATTTGAACTGTCTATTCATTTTTAATAGGTCCGGTGTTATTGATTTATGATCGTTTGTTTACATGGAAACATATTAAATTAATGTTTACCTTGTTCATTGTTTGAAGATAATTTTAATTATGCACACAGTATAAAATACATAATTTACTCTTATACGCGTAATATAAAATCAAATGACGTATATCCGTAATTAACAATTTATTCTTATTACGTTGTATTCCTCGCTTCTGTGGTACAATTGTTATTTTTCTCGCATGTGATTCGTGAGTATCAGATTTAGTACTGGTGACTGCATAGGAATGTAAGAAAATGAGAAATTTAATATTAATGAGCGAAATCAATGTGCCGATTTAGGATCGACTATTCTTGTATTAATAATATTCATATCTTAGAACAAGTTGTCATCAAAGTAGTCAAGATCCAACAAGTCGGACATATTGCTCATAAAGGAAATAGTGAGGAAGAGTTCTGGTAAGTTGTTAGCTAAATTGATTCGGAAATGAGAAAGAGGAAAATGCAAAGTTGAAATGAATGAAAGTTTCTCTAGAGCACCAAATGAAGAAACAGCTCAAAAAGTCTAACACGGGAAGATAGAATTGATTATTTTTTTTAGCATATTAATAACATTATTTAAAAAATCTATTACTGTATCACAGGATAATTATCAACATTGATAATATTATCCGTGTATATTAAACGGATTTCCATATATTATTTTTTATCGGTTTATGAATATTCGCGTTAGTATGTATCGATATTTATAATGCATCTACACGTGATTTAAGTTCACCACTTAGTTAGTGAAAAAAAAAAAATAAGGTGTTTGACATGGCTTCATATGCCACTTGTATACGACTCCAATAATATACTTACAAATGAAACAAATAAAATGTTTTACAAATTAAAATTTATCTGACTTATGTGCTGTGATTTATTAGGTGCATGTTTATTTAAATTAAATAAGTTTAGATTGAATCGATTATGGAAACCATCGATAAGATAAGTTTATATTCATGCAATTTAGGTAAATCCATCCGCTTATTCATGGAGACACGAGAGATTCTAATACCTAGAGATATAAACACTGTTTTAGGTCCTAGTATAGTTACACATTCCAAACTTGATTATATGTGTACTTACAATATAGCAGCATTCCTAAAGAATGAGTGGTTATTATTTTTTTAAATTATATTTTTGTCATAAATTACTGAACATCAGATATCACTTATTGACTGATTTAATATATTACTTAAATAGACTTAAAATAAATTAATTCATTTTATCATTCAATAAGTGATATAATATATACAATTTATGAATCATTAATATATTAATTTCAATATGTGACTTAGTTAGAGTAATGAACAATATATTTTTTTTATTAACACCATATTCGCTCCGAATGTGGAGCATATGGATTTAAACAGTATAAAAATCACAATTCCAGATGTGGAGTATGTAGATTTTTGCATTGTTAACGAGAATTGGTTGTCGGTGAATTTCTTCAAATATTATTCATCGAGTCTTGCATTTATTTTTAAATATTATCATGCAGATGTGGGATTCGATCCCATAACTTCTGCCCTCAAAATGTGCATGCTTATCTTACGGGTACTGGGAAGAGTTGTTAAATTAATTTAACATTAAAATATTTCTGAATTATTTAAAATCAATTTCCATCAAGCACCATCAGTCGAAAATATTAATTATTAAAATATTTTCTGACAAAACTATATAAACGCTGATTTTCGAATTTCCTGATAAATGTAAAAAGTAAAAGTGCGCGCTTAAAACATAATATATTAAGATGATTATTTATACAGTGCAGATCTATATGCTCCACTTTTGGGCTGGATATGGTTTGAAAAAATATTGATAATTTGATGTTACAGTATTTCTTGATAGAAAATGGTAATCCAATTTTCAAATTGATTTTTTTAAATGTCAATTTTTAATTTTTGATTTGAGTATTCAGTTAGCGATATACGTGTATCATTGAAATGTGAATAAAAAATACTGATGTATTTAATAATAAATAAAAAAAAATATAGCTCACTGTTTGCAAATGGAAGTTATTTAATTCCATATTGAGAAAGTGTAACGCACATAGGCAGCGATAGGTATGCCGCACATCGTACGCTAGCGACTGCGTTAATTGCTATGTTATTGGAAATATTAGAACAGCCACTCTGGCCGCTAAACTTCCAAACAATTTCCGCAGCTGATAACTTCCTAAATTTATGTTTTGTACGCTCAACACATACATTTGTATGTATGTGTGTGTTTAATATGGCGGTGTGTTAAAACGATAATATTTTATTTTGAAACTTTTAATTTTCCCGAAAACCATTAACGGTAGAAGTAATTACTTTCAGCTTATTCGATTAATTGATTTTTTAAGTTGTAGAAATTTAATAACACTTTTCACATTTACGATAGAGTTTTTAATTTTTATTGAAAACAAGGCAAATACGAAAGACTGTTAATTGTATCATGATGCAAGTATATTTATATATTATACTCATTCTTGATGGCTAAGTGTAAAGGTGAGTTAAGTGCAAGTTTGCATATACAGAAAATTTTACAGAAAGTTTATCTAATACATATTTTAATAATTTTAATCTTCTGGACACTAAATAGAACTAGCCTAAAACTATTTAATAATACAATTATTACATTTTTACACCAAGGTACTAAGCTATTGTTATAATTATTATTGTATGCTATACTTGTATTAAATTTTGTTTTATTTGATAGACATTATTTTTATTATTATAAATTGCACTAATGAGATATCACCGCGGACATAAACAACGACCGGCAAAACATATAATTGAACGCATATAGTTGTATTTAATTATCGTTTAATCTCACGTATATTTGATTACATAATTTCGCTATCATTATGAAAATAACTCGAAAAAGAATAAGGCGTATTGAGAGTGAATAATAAATTTAAAGAGGGAGAAAAAAAATCGAGTCGCTTATTCAAAGTCCTCAGTCAAAATATGGAAGTTTTTTATATGTTGAAATATTTGAGTTTATTTAAAAAAATAATTTGATTGAGAGATTAAATCATTCATGATAAGACCTCACCATTTAAAAAAAAAACATAATGAATTATTATTATTATTATTAAATTTTGTAACAATTAATGTTTGATACATAATAAGGTAAGGGTATTTAAAGTTCTCAAAGAAATCCGAGATTAAAAATAATTTCATGGAAAAATTTGAGTTTACAAGGAAAAAATATCGAAATACGAAACTTTATAATTAAAAAATTAATTTCACAAAACGGAATATAACAAGAAAAAGTTGGAAACAGTAAAGCGAAGAGAAATAAAAATGCCTTTATTAACATTAGAATAGTATGAGTCTAGAAATGTTGTATCAAGTTTGATTAATATACATAATTTGAATGTAGCCAGAAAAAAATAAACGGGAATTAATTTATAATTTATTCTTTCCTCAAAATCATTTGAATTTCACGTGAATGTGAAACTTTGAAGTTTATTATTAACACACCGAAAACTTTTAAAAAAGCTCTTTTAAACAAAAAATCTATTGAGTTAATATAAATTTTACCGAAAAAATGTTCAGACTAAAGCTTTCAAATAATAATAGTCCATAAAATGATTTTCAATATATTGGATGATAATTTTGAGTGAAGATTTTAGTTTCAATATTATTCCATACGAATTTGAAAGGATCATGGCCTCACTATGAAAAAATATATTGTTAATTTGTATTTTTAATTGCTTTCATTTTTCAATTTGTTCATCCTGGATATTGATAGACATCATATAATGATGATTTAGTGTACGTGTTGGCTTAAAGTTCTGGGAACCAATAAAAACCTGGAGTGACTAAATCTGAAGATTAGGCTAGATGGAGCAGCAGTTCGTAGTTCGATTCAGCGAGTTTTATCGTAAGCAGAACACATGCATGACGGTGAAATTATTTTTCCTTTGATGATTTACTAATGTTCTATTACGTTTAATTAATTATACAACCGCTTAAAATATAATGCGTATAAATCCTCATTTAAATTATAATTAAAACTATCTCATTAGTATATTAACTGACGAATTTCAGGTTATAATTTATATATCTCATTGAATGCAATAACGTCATGGTTCGAATCTATTTTTTTGAGATTTGATTGATAAATTTAATATGAAACCTTCTAATATATATGATTTGGGTGCTGTTTGTGGTATATCAAACATATTTAACATATTACCATAACTTACATAATAATTTCGCAAAATTACACATTGCCAAAAAATAATCTGTTTAATAAAATAATATGCTTTGTTCAAATATTATACTTCACAAAGTACAAACTATACCATATTATGTATCTAGATAATTCAATTAGATTTCCAGTAATTTCTTCCTCTGTACAAGTTCCTTTGTATCACAAATTCCTAAATCTGGCTAGAAATACTGCGCCACTCGAAAGATTTTAAGAGATTTAATACGAGTCGACAATAAATGACGATTTGCCTTCAGCTGAGATATACAGCTAGCTGAGACTCGTTAAAATGAATCCATCTATTAAAAAATAATGTAGATACTTCAGTAAGCCTTCTGGAATGGAAGATATTTTATTTAATAGAATAGAAACGTTTTCCCTTTTAATGAACGAGCACATTGCATGATTTACTTTATAAAATAATATAAAAATGTTATTTTTAATGAATTAATAACGACTTACAACTCGGCTAACTATCCCTTCAGCTATAGTCTCTCCCAAGTATGTTTTATATCAAAATTATAAAAAATATAAACAATTTATCGTAAGTGGTTACAAAAATCATTCTGTTATGTATTATTATACTAAACAATACTTTACGATGGTAAAAATAAACATACATTAATAATCATTGATTCTGACAAAACTTCAGATCAATTTTTTGATTTTTTGAATCATACTTCAACTCATAAATCAGGTTTTCTGAGAAAGTATCATCTTCTATATTGTCGATTAGTGGTACAGAATACCTTTAAAGAGTACTCATAACTTATTTATTGACATTGATATCTCAATGACCTTTTTAAAGTGTCAATACCAGAGATAAATTTAATAGAGGATTATTGTCCAAGGAAAATATCAGGGTTTTTTTTAAAGAATTGTCATAAAAACATTTAAATGATATTATTTTGAATAGACTAACAGAAGACATGTAAATTAAAATGAATGAAAGTTTTATGCATGGGATATAACCATCTAATACTGGTTTTTTATATATGTTTGCAAAGCTGGTGTTGGAATTCGCTAAGCGTTTAAATTACAAAGATGTGATATCATAATGTGAGTTACTTAGGAAACGAGTGGGCTTAATTTCATAATAGCACTGTCTTAAAATGAGCAAAACTCCATCAAAAGAGTTATAAAGACACAATTTACTGCAGTTTGAATCATCACTTTAGTATATTAAAAATTGTCGTTTGTCAATGTGAGCTGATATTTCATTGTGAGCCTAATTTGTGAAATAAAAAATTAATAAATGTTAACATCGCTTGGTTGACTAATTGATCAAAGTATTTAGTACAATACTATTTAACTATATTTAAGGGTTTCTCAAAAACATTTATGAACCAATCGGAATGAAAAGCATATAGATTTTCAAAATGTGAAAATGCGTGCAGCAAAAATAAGTTAAATAAATGTTTATAATGTAAATTTTTGCAATGTCAGTTGTTTTAGAAGATATTTTTGAAAGTACTGATCGTCAGCCAATCTATAAAATGCTGGAAATCTAGTCATGGGTTTTTTTTAATTTTAAAAACTCTCATATAGTTGTGGTATCCTACATAGAAATGTGCTCCAAAAGAATAATTTTACAATTTTTTGAACGGTAGTCTTGTCAGTATGAAAATATGTTGGAGAAATACTGATTTTGTAAAAAATGAAACAATACGTGAATTCATAGAGGGTATACATTTATTGGAATTTTACTTCAAAAGAGCTAAGATATTAGCACAGTTAAATGCAGCATATTTTTTAATGTACTATAAATAAATCTCCTCGATAGCGTGGTTGGATGTATAAAAATTTTATAAGGCTTTGCAAAGTAACAAATATTTACACGAATATTAATTTTGTCAGAAGCTTTTAACCATAATTAAGCGAATGTACATACATATTATGAAAGTGTATTGAATATAAGGTTTTCATGAAAGATACATAATGTATATACCATACAGTATTATCACGTTTTCTTAACTACGTATATTAATAAAATATACATACTCTTCAAAGTACAAATACAAAGCACAACTCGTGTGTCTTAAAAGATTATATGAGCATCGCCTTTGGCCGTTGTTGAGATCCCATTTGTAAACAAAACACTATCCTCCTCAATGAACTTGACCCGTTTACATAAGCCAGTTTCAGTTCGGGGCCTGCTTATTTATTTACACCTATTTCACAAGTGAACAAGTATCGTACCAGTAGGTATAGAAAGAGAACTGAGAACTTGAATACAAGTTTAACTATAAATAAATTAAATAATCTTCACCCTGTTTTCCTAGAACAGATAAGCAAACATATATGCTTAAAGTATCTAACAGTACAGAAGAAGGAACAGTTAGTACTTCGTTGTAATATTAATAAAACAGGATTTTCATATGTTCAGTACACGACATGAAAACTTAAAAACCATACGTTTTTAAAATTAGATTTTCTTCGAGAAAAAATATATTATCATGTAACATAGCCAGCAGGTAAAAAATTCATTTTCTAAGCTTCATAGTTTATTTATTTTTTAGTGTAAAATATTCGTTTTAATATTTTATTTTATCATATTGTTTGACCAATAAAAATTTAAAGTTTCCTAAGTAAAAAGCAAAAATACTGATACATTTGATGAGGAAATTATCCAAAAGAATATTAAATTAATATAGTTAATAGTTGAAGTTTAATTTTTTCGTGTTTATGGTGTTTTGACGATGTATAATTTTATCGATATTATAATAATATCACACAGTTTTAAGTATGTACATTATCATTTTTAAGACAATTATTTTTCGGATATTTTAATTCACCACTAGGCTTATTACTCGGCTTAGTCTCAGCTAGATTCAAATTAATTTATTATGATAATTAATTTGAGATTCCTGAGGGCGCTTCGTGGTAGCCACGTGCTCCACTTAGCGAGCAGATATGGCAGAAAAAAATCTAATAAACATGTATTCGAATATTTAAATGTTATGAGCTTTTTGTTGGTTATCAGTGTTGTTGTTAAAAGATTAAAACTAAAACAGTTGAATTAAAAATAACCGCCAAAATACTTACTTACGTTACTAAAATCTAGCGTCTGAGAAAAAATTTTGTGACAGACATAGACGTCCATGCATTTTATGTTTTATAGAATGAATTGATAGAAAAATGACTTCATGATTCCCGGAATACTATAGAAAAAGAATTAAAATAAAAAAGGCTTCAAATAATTTAAAATGTCTGGAGGGGATTTTAAACGAAATGTTATTGTCTGGTGAATAATTGTCCGTATTTGCTATATTGATTGAAAAGACTACGACGAAAATTCCAAAATGCAAAACTTACGTCACAAATAACGGTCGATACGGAAGTAAATAAATTTCGAGGAGTTTTGAGTTAAACTTTAATGCAGAGAAAATGTATTACTCTATCAAACAATAAAAGTGCTTCAAGGGGAGACTATATAATAGGCTTCCGAGTAAGTCGAAACTAAAAGACTGTGGGGTTGTAAAATACGAAGTGGGAGATATTCGCCTTGAGTGACGTCTCAATCCATCTTATTTATTTAAAGATGCCTTCCTCTAAAGCGGATAGTCGTGAAATTTGACTGCCAGGTCGAGGTTTTGTGCCAATATGCTTTCGGTAAATTGACAAATAAAATAACTGTGTCTTTTTAACTAACTATAAGTTTAAGATAAATTAACGAATCGTCACGTGCAATCAATGCTTAGTCTTTCGGCATCTTTGGACTTAATGTTTTAAAGATACATATTTTTATTCACAGACAGTTATATTTTTGGTCAGTATATTATATTTTTCCGATAATTTAGAGATTATCGTGTGCGCCTAGCATCCGGAGAAAGCAAGTTCAATGTCCATATCTGCCTAATTAAAAAAAATACGAAGGTGCAAAAATGGATTGGTTGAGAATTCTCGTAAAAAAATACTTTGTCAAGATATGTATTCACATTTTTCACCGCTTTCACAGCAGACAGCTTCAAATTATGTAGATCCACAAGCTTTACTTTCAGAGTGAACACGGTAAGCAGAAATGTAATAAAAAGATAAGATATTTCATTATAGGATAAAAAAATACAGGCAATGGTCAATTTTAATGTCATTTCAGAATTTTAATCTGCGATATATTGGCGCATTAATATACCAAGCTTTGAATGGAATATTGCAAAGTATGCATTTTTATGAGAGACATGAAATTAATTCTAAAATAATTCCAGTATTCTGTAATAACTTAAAACAAGCAAAGCAATATAGTGCTCGCAATAGAGGAAAAAATAATTACGACTTTATTCGATAAATAAGTATAATATTAGACTGAAGTAAAATGATAAGAAATAATGTTAGATTTAAAATTTACATTAGAATCTTTCAATCCTTTTAAGTCAAACCCACTACCTATAATTTTGGTGGAAAATCTGTGTTTTAATTAGTGTCAAGTATACATATAAATATATAAGATATATAAAAATACAGTTGAAGCTCGAAAATGTCTTGTATAAAATAATTGTAGAGCTAAAACAGACTATGAAATTCAGTGTCTACAGTACAATGTTCGTAATACATTTTAGAAGTGCAAGATTTGCGGATTTTACAATACAGTCATTGAAGTGGAATTCTGAGGTACCTGAAGTTGGCACGAGAGAGGTGAAAAATCAAAAAGAAAAATTGCCAAAAAGACAGGTCGAGTGGTCTCGTTTTGAAGCAGAAGACATTATTAATAATAATGCAAACGTTCGAGTATGAAGGTCAATTGTATCGAGGACTGCGACAACGAAAAAAATGAAAGGAAGTGTTTTAATAAAAATATTATAATAATAATCGTATTGTACGATTTTCCATTGACAAGTTGAAATTATTGTTTCTTCTTTGAGAGTGGTTTTCATTCACCAAATCGAATACGTAATACAAGAATACACAAATCATAATACGTGTAAATCATAGTGCCTTTGTCAACTTTAGTCACTGTTTCCCAGCGATATGATTTCGTTCGGAAAGTAATGAAACAGAACATCTCATAATTATGGTTATTGATTACCAAGCATCTAATTATTATATATTTAAATAAGGCTGCGAATATAAACCTGGATTGGCTACGTATTTCTGATACCACAAGAGTGTCAATATGACTTCTCTGTCAATATGACCGATTTTTTAAGCTAGCCAGATTTTCGGTATCCAAGATACAGAGTGATGACACGGCATATGTTGATGCAGAAGTATTGAATAGTGATAAGGATTCTTGATAACGTCATTATAGTACATATAGTCCCTTTAAACTTTAAAGGTAAAACGCATTAAGTGAATTTTTGGCCAAAATTACTTTTTTTGATGGCTCCACTAATTTTTACAAGGCCTATTGTTTGCAAAAATCAGTTTAACGATAGCTATTCTATTAACGGAGAAAAAACAGAAGAGTTTAACTTAAGAAACGGATTTTATATCGCAAAAAATAACTTAAAACCTCAATATCTCAAAACTACAAAAATGCAGTTAATGATATTTAACTTTAAAAGGGAAATATATTCCACTTTGCGAGTGAATATGGAAAGAGAACAAGAGGTAAGTCAAATTTATCAAAACACTCAAAACTTTTGCAAAGAATTAAAAAATGAAAGCGATTTATATCACCCCATTATTTGACAATTTAGTCTTTATAAAAACAAACCTCTTTAATAAATTAAAACATGCTTTTAAAAATAATTTGTTACAAACTACATGGTACTAGTACTAGTCTAAAAATAAATGCTGATGATTTTAGGGACTTGAGCACAACGTTTTATCTGTCCGTATTTGGTTGAAAAAAAAACACAAAAGTACTCAAAAATAAATATTATAAAATACAATAAAATGTGTAGTACTTGTTTTCAAGGTACTTAGTACAGCCTCTGGGGAAATTTCTGAAAATATTCTTCGGCCATGCTCATACATATTTTGCGCGCTTTCCCGGCTGATTTTGGTGAAGATTTACTTTATGGATTTGAGTTCTTTCCGTTGTGTTATGTATTCATAAAATTGTCTATGAACTTTCTTAACAGGTACGTAAATAATCATAAAAGCGGATAGAGAATGACGAGCCAAATATTTTTTTAGGTAGGTAATATTTTTACAGTGATATGAATAAATGATACATTTTAAATTGAAATATTTTCCATGTTCAATCCGTTCTCCACACTTGTATACATGACTATGAATAATATTTTGTTCTATGGAGATCACACGTATGTTTCTTACACCTGCTATCTTGTCGCTTAGAATTTGTTTCTATGTTCATTATTAAGCTTCTTGTATTAAAAGCTTTTCTTTTTAAAAATAGAATGTCCTTGTTGTTTTTTGTAACTATTAAAATAAAAACATAAGGTAATGTTGAATTATATGAAGAAATAAGTTTTTGTGCACTTATATATTGTATCTTGCTGGACTAATCTAAATGATATCGAAAGATATCCTATAAATATTTGAATACATTAACAAATACTTATCAAAAATCAATGTATTTAAATGTAAAACATTTAAAACTTTAGCATTTTTTTCAACTGGAAAAACTCAATTGTATCTCAAATTACAATTGATTTCTCTGACAATTAAAATCATATATTGATCTCATAAAAAGCGAAATCTTTACAAATATAAATAAAATCCATTAAATATTAAATCACCAATGAAGATTTTTATAGCACGTAGAAAGTGGATGCGATCTATTGAGAAAAAAGGTTCAGTTCATAACCAAACATTTTAAACGTTCCGGCCAAATATTTCTCTCAACGGCCCAAGATACAAGTCAGATATTTTAAAATCAATTATATTCATTCACCTCCCTTTAGGTACGTCCTCTTCTTATTTTAAACAACTGTTTTGGTTGCAGTTCCATAATATAATAGTTTCTATCGATTTTATGCATACTTTTGATATTTTGTTTTATAAACTCAAAGCTCTTTTGAATACTAATAATCTCATGTTTCATTAAGAAACTTTGTAATACTTTGTAATACGTAGCGCAAAGTAAAGTCCTAAGTCTTCTTTACAAGTTATTGCAACGTTGACGTTTTGTATGAAAACAACATTTCGGTCTATTGTTTTGTTGTATCTTGTATGCACTGGCACTTACTCGAAGTTCCCGAGAGGGTATGCATCATTTTCATCCAGGGATATGGAATTTTAAACTTTTCAATACTATTCTCAAAACGCTTTGTATTTTTAAGTTCAGATGAATTTATTTTCAACAAAAAGCTTATTTTACTAATAAATAAAACAACATTGAAAAATGAAGGTTATTAAAGAGTTGTCAATCGTGGCTTATTATATAAATACAAACGTTCATGTGTAGCTTTAGAGTTTTTAAATATACATAGTTGTTAGCAAGTTAAATGAAAAATAATTTGAAATTATTGGTAAGATCCTGATAAATTATGAAATCTGCAATAAATTTTTATATACTCAAAATTGAACGATTATGTAATATAAAATATTTAAAATATTTTATGGACTGGTCAGTCATATATTCAAACAGATCCATAATTTAGACTAACTATCCCAAGAGTAAATGCCTATGAATTTTTAAATTTTGATTTTTATCTCGATCAACAGTGGTAAAAAGCTTTCTCGTTAAAATCAGGGCTTTTGCAGTTGTGTGTCAACTTGATTTCAGTGAGCTTTATATGATATAATAATTGAATATTAACGGCAAAAAATGGAACGGAAAATTTAAACAATAATATATTAATGGAAACTTCTTAAATAATATATATTCACTGCACAGTATAATTTATACATATACATATAAGACGGTTTGTGATCCCTTTTGTGAATGCAAGTTCCACATATGTAGTGCAGTTTATGCAAATTAAGCCATGCAGAATTGTAGGATAATATATCCTTCTACACGATGTATTATATGCACTATACCACATGTATGTAAGTTTGCGGTTTACGGAGACAAGTATATCAGTTGAATTTGCCTAATTCTGGAAATAGCCTAATTTATTAGATAATAAACTCCAGAGTTTCAACATAAATATAAGCGTAACTCTGGTTGAAATAAAAATGATAAGCAATTCATCTTGTATTAAAAATTAATTAAACCATAATTAACATCAAATAAACAGTCAGTTTACAGTTATTAGATAAAAAATACTTATTAATTTAATTTAAACAAGTTTTTGTTGAATTGAATGTTGAATTGAATTGAAATTTTGATTGAAGATCTCTTCCCATAATTCAATCAATCTTCGTTTTTTCATTTTATTTATTTTAAGCTACAGCATACTTGAGTAGAATCTTGGGTAGTTAAAATTTAATAAAATCAAATTTTTGTTGTACAAGGAAGATTGCTTCTCGATATCAGAAATCTGGAATAATTTTGATTAAGACGAAGTATAAGGACTACACGGGTGGATGGTAAGCAAATTTACTAGTATAATTGATTAAGATTAAACATGCTAATTAATATTGATACGAAGAACTTAATTTTGTTGTATTGACGTGTGTCCACTGTCAATGACGTCACAATACGTTAACATGTACAATTATATACTAAGATCTGCATGATCCTGTGATTGCATTCTGTTTGATATCACATAATCCAGCAATCAGTCCAATGTACGTCCATTTCTAAAACTCCGCATGGCACCGATATACAATTAAACTATCAACGGATGTATACATGAGGTACAACATCGCTTCGTCCATCCCTGGGGGATCTCAAACCGCAACTTGTAGACGAGCTAAGTGACTAAAACTGTTTTCTTAGCACCTAGTTAATCGGCGATCAGGAACATGTAATGTTACTGGTAGTGATATATATTAGGATAAAAAAGCTGGGCTGTATAGAAAAGTGAAATAGTTGGAAAGAAAAAAAAAATATAATAATTAATTGCACACCACCATAAACCGAATAATACGTGTTAAATTCCAAAAATATTCTTGTATCTAATGTTATAAAAAGGTAATGACTTGGATCAATCGATTGTATTGTTAATTTTTATAGCCCGAGAGTATCATAAAAAACTTTAATGGGTACAGCAGGTTGTCCTTTTTGATGTGAAGAAAATGTTGAAAGTAATTTCAAACGTTACAATGTTTTATTTCGTAAAGTAAAAAAAAATCAAATAAATTAAAATAATTGAACTTAAATCTTGGAAAACAAATATGTTAAAATAATAGTGCTTAAATTTGTATAAATTCAAAAAATAATAAATCGATTAGTCAAAAACAGTTTTAAATTGAGTTGAAAATTTAAACTGAGTACAGTGCAAACATTATTAATGTTAATAAAATATTGCAGTATGATACACATAGTATGCGGTAAAATGGAAAGAAGAAGAAGTTTTTCGGAAGAAGACTGTTTTAAAAATAAGGAAATACATCTACGTTCTTCGAGATGGGTAAATATAATGCGAATTTGTGCATCTAGTTTTCGCTGTGCATTTATTTTTTAAACTTATCAACGTAAGTGGCTCTTATGACGATTAAATTTATGGCCATTTACGGATACAGCACGATTTTATGGAAAGCATACTTTTAATATAATTAACTTCATTATTCGAAACTTAGCATTTAATTTCTATTCTTAATCATATAAATAACGATTGACGTATATTTTGTATAAATAAGTCAGGGTACTATTAAAAACATTAGACAAAACGTATGTGTATATTGGCACTTCAGGCTATTTTTTACGAATCACAAATAAAAGGCATAATTTATTGTGCTATTACTGATTTGTAAAATGGTATTTCTTTACTTAGTAAAAGCAAAACAATTGTCTCATCAGGAGCCAAGAGTTCAGCGTACGCGCTTTGGTACCAGAAATTATGGTCTCAACTCACACAGCTACTGGATTTTTTTATAATCTAAAAATGTCACACGGGACCCTCAATGGGTTGAGTAATTGCTTGACAATTAAATCTGATGAAAAATAAATTTGTTAGGAGATGATCTTCAAACTGAGTAGATCCATATCACCCTTATTTGGTGTGGACATGGCAAAAGAAAGAAATTAAATTCACAGAGTTTTGTAGTATTTTTATGTAAATACGAGGTTTGAACCAAAGAATTTTGGTGCCGATCATTATATAGTAAATATCGAAATCAGATCTGTCATTTCTGTAAAAGATTTGTTCAGAAATATCGGATATACATTTTAAACAGTTCTTGTTACAAAATTGTTCATTCATTTAAATTATTATATAACAAATTTTTAACAACAAACGGTATCCGGATAAGAGCTTTCATAAATAATATTTCGAGAGTTTATGAAATACTCTTATATTCCTGGATTTAGAGTATTTATTCAAATTTAAATCCAATTTTCTCATTCCCGAGACACGAAACAAAGTCTAAATTTACCAGTCAAACAGCTCTGGAGCTTTTCGAAAGTTTTTCATGCAAAACTTGCGAGAACACACGTTCAATGGCGAAAGGGCTAGATAAATAATCCGTAGAATTAAATTTTCGTAATATGAAGACGTCTTGACAGATTATTTTTTACGGGAATCGTTTGTCAGACAATTGCTCAACCCAATGGGATTCCAGTCCTGCATTTTTAGATTTTTAAAATTCAATGACAGATGGTGATTTGAAACTGCATTTTTCAGATTGCTAGGAGCGCACTCTACCAACTACGCTAATCGTGGAGACCAGAGGTGATAAAAAGAAAACAGAGAGAGATTTTTTTATCATCTGTAAAATTTGTGTCGTAGGTTATACGCGATATTGTTTTGTCGTGAGAAATGAGTCAAAAGAAACAGAGTCTTGCGTTATAAATTTTAAGGTAATAAACTGTTTTTAATTTGATTTTATATTACTATAAAATTGATTCGAAACAAAATTAAGAAGAACATTTATAAGGATAGATTAATTTAAAAAGTGGAATGTATTGATCGTGGGAAACTTCATCAATCAAATATTTTGTATTATTGTATATAAGCCAATACTCAATATAAATTATCGTATATTAAAGTCAATTTAAAATATTTTAACATTTAACATTGATTTCCATAAACAATCAACGTTTAAAAAAAATTGATATGCATGAAATTAAATGAAACAGCTCATGTATATTTGAATATTACATCCAAGTACTGGTTGAATAAATCAGTGAATCATCTTTCCTTGAAAGATTCACATTAAAAATATAAACACATATATTATTAATCGACGGATACCTTAATGGTGACCTACTGTTAAATGGGCGCTTTAATGCTGGTGGTTACTGGTTACATTCCCACAGTTGCCGAAAATATTATGGGGATATTTCCCAAGTTAACTTATTTATTTAACATTAAATTATTAAAATTTTAAAGGAGTTGATTTTTATCAAGTATTTTTTGCATAGAAAACCCATATATTACGTATACTAGTAGAAAATAGCTTTATCAAAAATATTATCAGAAATAAACATTGAATAACATAATATATAATACTTTTACACAAACAAAGCTTGTTAAAAATCTTCTTCTTTAGATTTTGGCGTAATGGAATAAGTTCACTTTGGAAATACTTCTTTCACGTCTATGTTGCTATTTATAAATAATCAATTAAAAAATACACCAGACTCATAGAACAATAGGATATAATGCTATAATAAAACTGACAAGTTAAAGTAATAAGAAAATATTAATACTAATTTATTACATATTCAATTCTACTCAATTCTAAAATATTTCGGCAATATTTCTAAGGGATTCACGCTTTGAATATTTAAGAAAAAACCTCACGCCAGGAAATTGGAGGCCTATTTTTATATAATAAAAAATGCTTAGATGTGAATTTTTTTGCAGAGAAAAATACGTAAATTTTCTCTTACGCGAGCGGCAATATCGGCTTAGGTTTTCCGTCGGGAAATATTTGGTTTAGTTAAACGCTTCTCGAATACACTATATTTATTATTTATAAAACCGGAAAGAGAAATAAAACGATTGTGATGTTGGAGTGAAAGATATTTAACAATTGAAACAGTTTGCAGAATCAGTTATAAGACTTTATTTTTTAAAGAGTTTTATTGTTCGGCAGAAATAGCCAATTTCTCACATTTTTTTTTCTTACAATTAAAATAATTGCCAATTAGCTTGCTTGAGGTTGAAAATTTGAAAAAATATACATAAGCTAATTTTCTCTTATTTTTAATCTGTTCAGTGTCGCTGATAGCGATCTGTATTTCTGGTAACTGCATAGAAAATCGGGAATATTACTTTTTTTATCCAAAATGCAGACATAATCTGCCAGTAGTAATACAAACATAGAAAGCAATAGTTATGTTTATCAAACTAAATCTGGCAGTTGACTTTTTAATTTGACGGAGAATATGGTTGTCTAAATGTTTTAACTTAAAATATAAAAAAGCGTTTGAAATTTTGAAATGTTGGCAATCTTGTAAATTAATTTTACACAAAAAAACGAGTTTAATGTATTTGATGGAGTAATCACGTATACCTTATACAATACTGATTGTTTTTTCGTTTATTTCATATTCTCTCTAGACATTTATTTAATATTTTTATCTAGTTTTAATATTGAATTTTTATTATTTCTATTAATTATTTTAGTGTTTTGACGACACATTGCCAATGTTTATTCTTACATTTTGTAATAATTTAGACGTGTTCAATAAATAAACGGGTTTCTTTTAATATATAACGCGAAAATGTTATAAATATCATGTGATATAATAAATTTAATGTAACGCGCATCATTGTTGCAATATTTATTCACCGTAGAATATAACCTCCAAGCAGCAGAAGATTTTCTTTTGGATATTGTCCAAATGCATAGGAACATAAATACGGACATCAAATATAGATTAATTTAACTAATATGAATCTAATCAAATGTCAGAAACACACATCGAATAATGTACTTAATCTTAATTTAGACGCGTAAGCACTAAAGAAACTCCAGTTTGATAAATATTTGGTGGAATTTATGTGAACAATATTAGTCACCATCGAGTGTATAATCATATATGATGTCAGATGTTATAATATATGTTATTCCTTAAAGACTGGTCACATTGTTTTTAATGATAGTATACAATAATTTGTTTGTACAAGCTGACCTTTCGCCTATTTTGTCAACTATTCTGGTGTGTTAACGTGGATAAGTGCGTGGGAAAAATCTGTATTTGAATCAAAATTGACACAACCTAAATTATAAAGTTTTTTTTTTACACAAATCACCAGTCTACAATTCTTGTAGCGTAACGAGTAATTGAAGAAATATTCATAGTGCCAGAAGTGTATCGGAAGCAGTTTTTAATTACCTTAGTTACTTGCACAAGAGTAATATGAGCTTTTTTAAATATTTTTTTTACAGCTAGAAACTTCTCTTTCAGTTCCTATTTGCAAAACCTTCAGAATGTTTTACATTTCGGCCCACATTTGGAGATAGTTACATATAATTTGATTATTATCTTGTAAATTGCCACTTAAAAAAGTTGGATATTTTATCGTTGAGGGGGATATTTTCCAAGTGAACTTTTTCCACTACGTCAAAATTAAAATAAAAAACATTTGGAACATGTATTTTTTGTATAAATAACCACGTGACATGTTTTTCAACGTTTATTTTTATATTCAATATTTTTGAAAAATATTTCTACTTGTATATTTATTTTAAAACTTCTTAAGATATATTATAATTTTGAAAACACATTAATTATAGAATAATAAAGCATACGTTATTCCTAATATTAATTGGAAAACGTTAACATTGTATAATGATGTCATAAACCACATTTTGTTAAAATAACAAGTTCACAGTTTGAAAGTAGCCTTGATAGCATACTTGAACAATGAAAGCTCTCGTATTGCACTATAAGCTATTTAAACAACTATTGTAGTTTGCCAAGTGCTTCTACATAATATGACGGGCTGTCTGTCCAACTGTTTGCTTTGATATCTGCAAGAGAAACCGCAGTTTGGTTTCTCTCGTGAATCGATAATAACTAGTATCTATAAGAGTTATAATTCGCAAATATTTTTTAACAAAAAAACTTAATTTTACAAGTGATAGCATATGATATATATTCCTAGTAAAATTTATTGTTGTATATGATTTTTTATCTAAATTTTGGTTACCTAAACTAATTTTTTTATACGAATCTATCATTGAAAAAAGTATTAGATACGTTTTTGATAGAATAGTAGCATTGCGCGTATCATTTAAACAAATAATTTCCCGATAAACATTACTTTTATGTTATCATTGAAGTAAATTTTGGAGCATTACTGAATATCAGCTTAACAGTCTAAAATAACAGAAAAGATTTTTTTTGGTGAATTAATTTAACAAATATTGTATTTGGATTTACATAATGTGGCGGCTTATTTTTTTTTGATTGTTTTTCAATAAAATTCATTGTCAGCTAAATACAGAACTTGTGTATATAGTCGTATATTTATGGTTTTCAAAAATCTCTTTGCGGGATTTGAAGTATCGACCTTAAACAACAAAATTCAAGTGCTTAAAAATCAGCGACGATGATAAAATATTATAATATAATATAATTAATACAAAAGCTATGAAATATTGCTTACAAACATTCTTATAAAGCGCATATTATTTCTTTGCATTCCTCTAATGTATTAATGTTTGAGTTTTCTCACGGCTTACAATGTTTTCACAAGTATAATATGAATTTCAAATGCGGAGAAATTCCTGACATTTTGAAAGCATAACGTTTTCAAGTTTGTACACAGAATGCATTGAAGTGATATTTTAAACTAAATGCACTTAAAAAGATCACGATACACCCATATCAATATATATTCGACAGCTGAGAGTGGTACATTCATGAATGAATAATTTAAAGATTTTCTCTACTCGATGGAAAGTAAAGGTTTTTGTAGTGAAAATGCGTAAGTATTATTACTTGAATCTCGTCTCTCATAATTCATTTTAAATTCACTGTATTTCAGCATTCTTTCAATCTTCATGAATTTTTTTCTGGATATCATATAAAATTTAAAATAGTCAATATAATCGATTAAAACAGATAAAGATTTTAAGTTTGTTCGCAAGAATAGACATGATAATGTTTACATGCCGTTCAAATTATCTTATTGTAAAAAAGATAGTTGTTAAAGTATAGCGTTACATTTAGTACATTGATCGTAAATTGTCAAATGCCCACACTTTCATGCCATAGGTTGCACTTACAAATCCTGGAGTTGTATAGCGATTGAAAATATAGATACAAAAAATGTCGAAGTGTTGTAAAATAGCAAAATTCGTTATGATAAGTGTTCATATTATGAGGATTCCATATGCATGCAAAATATTTCATAAAATTTAACTTTGTTTTGTGAACGTTAATATTAATGCAGTATAAATGCGGCCTGCATTGAAAATTTGCAAAACGAAGTAGATATAAGATAAGATGTGTCTAAGATATATTTGATTGGTGTATTTGTGGTTATAGTAACAGCAGCAATTTTAAATCATTTTACTGCCGAAATTTTTGGGATTAATATGCAGAAATGTTTTGATTATACACGAATGATGGTAACACAAGAGACGTATGTGCCAGAAAGATGGCTGTTAAAATACCCTACACTATATAAAAAGTGCGTTTAATACATTGATTAATGACGATGTTGGAATATTAGAGATTTACCAAGGTTTGTCAATGTAATAAAATAGGTTTAGAGCGAAGCCTTTGTATATTATGTCCGTCATCGGTTCTAGATATTTAAAATTAGACCAAACAGGACATGAACCAAACGATTTTCTCTTATAATTAATAAACGGAAGATGAGTAATTTATTCCCATGAAAAATTCTATCGTTGTTGGTATATTGTACATTGTATAAGGCTGTATAATTTAATTTGGACAATACTTAATACCACGAAAGCTTAATGCTATGACCACAGAATGTTACATTTCATAAACATCCTGAGAAGAAGTCACAAGCAAAGTTATTTGTACACTTTTTTTACTAAACGTCAATCCTGATGATCCTAGTAAAGAAAAAAGACAGGAAAGAAAACAATTTTTGTTCAATTTTAATCTATTTTTTATAATTGCTTTTGCATGTATTTTATATAACATTAAGTAGTGTTTAAATTATTTTATACAAGCCCATCAATCTAAAATATGTCAATAGCAACAATTTTTTTTATCATGGAAACTGATAAATCAATTTCTCTTTATTTCTTATGAGATATTGGTATACGTCACATTTGGTGTAAGTTCAAAGATTTAGAAAGAATTAAGGACGTATACCACACATTTTTTGGCGCCCGAACAAGACGTATTTAAAGTTGGATTTAATCTAAAGCGGACATATACCAAAGTACCACTGTATATGATTTCGGTAATCAATTTATTAACAGTCTAGAATATAACATTAAATTTGATGTATTACCCATTGAAATATTTAATTTTTTACATCAATACTCAAAATAAATAAATTAGAGAGGTACTTTAGTTAGCTGTTTTAGTAAATAACATTTGCGATTACTTGGCACTACTATTATGCCAGATTTGTGTGTGGGTTTATATGCCAGGGTTTGTTTATTTTGTTTGCTATTAGATTTCAGTAAAGACTTAAATGACGTAATCTAAATACTGAGATATGTTGCAGTTAGATTGAAGAAAAACAAATATCATGATATATTACCGAGAGAAAACATTATTCGATATAGTAATATTTAAAAAAGCGTGTTATTAACCCTGTATGATTTTTTTTAAAATTTGAATTCAGATAAAATATATACTTATAATTAATACTAAATGCAATATAACACAAAAAATTGGATGATTTTAAACATGTACATGCACAATTTATTTACTTTTTCACATCTTTGTTGCATACATGAAAAAAGAAATATTATCCATTATCAAAGTCGTTTGATTTTTATTTTTAAGCGGCAATTAGAAGAGTAATTGGATTTTTTAAATACTATGTTCGCTTCTAAAGTGGTGCATATGGATCTACAAGGTATGAAGCTATCCACGTCGAAAGAGGAGTATATATCTCTATATGTGAAAACGTCTTGATAGATTATTTTTTTGGATTTTTCTATTTATTTAGTGTTGTATCAAGAGTATATAACATAAACTATAATGTGTTAAATAAAAACCCCTCGGGTGTCGAACCCGCATTTTCCATATTGCTAGGTGCGCATGCTACCGGGGAAATTCAGCGGTATTTTTTTACGCCGTAAAAATTGTATTGTAAATATACCTACGTAGCTGTTTAAAAACATCGATTGAAACACAAAAAACAATGAATAAACACGAAAAAAACATTCAAATTTTCAATTAATACCGTAACCAAAAAATATATAATATGCTAACAAAGCCTCAAAGGGAAGAGAAAAAAACAATTGTTAACAATGTATGACGAAATTTCTTTGCCTCTTTCATCTGCAGTATGAATTCGCCTCAAGGCCTAAATTCAATAGCACGGAAAAGGCGCTTTTTCAGATATTTTCCGGGGTAACGGCGTCATTCAATTGAAGATTGTAGGCATTCCGAATTCCATTCCACTTGGGTTTATGACTGAAATTGATTTTACAACGAGATATTTTTTTTTCGCGCACACCTTTGAGTCGCGGACAAACAAAACTAACACTACACAACAAGCAAAGAGTTATAACCCAAAAATAAATAAATTTATTTAAATATTTTATTTTATAAAATAAATTCGAAAGTATTTTTTTTATATGGATATTATTTAGGGAAAAGATACTATTTGTACAGTTTTATGATAACGTTTGTTTGAACCATTATATATGCCTTGTCTATATCAATCCGGGGAATGCAGGTTCGATTCCTCATCTATCGGATTTCAAAAATCTGAAAATGCAGCACTGGATGTCCATTGGGTTGAGTAGTTAGTTGTCTAACAAACAAATCTCGTGAAAAATAATCTGTCAAGACGTCTTCACATTGCGGAGGTCCATATACTTCTCGTTCGGAGTAGATATCTTTACACTGTGTAGATCCATTTGTTCCACGTTGGGAGCGAATATATATATATACCATTTGAAAAGATCTTTGAAGATTTTGTTTGAATTATTCTGATATTTCAAAACATTAGATTCAATTGTGTAGAAATGTAAAAAAAACTGAATACATATATTATAATTGCATTAAACCATCGATGTTAAGTATTTTATGTTATGCTAATAGTGAGAATGTGCTGATGTAATAAATTATCAGTCAGTGTAGCTTAAAACTAACCTTACCATTATATAAAACGAGTGAGCCAGTATTTGTCTCAATATGCAGTATGATCATAATAAAATAGATGACTTAAATTAAATTAATACCAGTACAATGGTTCTATTATTATTAATATCCCCATAATTTCAAATGGATAGCTTAAAGTTGTTTTTTTAAATCTAATAATGGAGATTACCAGAAAAAAGTGATTTTTATTTCTTAAGAAGAAGCCAAATATAACTTTAATAATCTCTTAGGTGATATATACTATTTATCAATCAGAAATAAATTAAACTGCAAATTTTTATTGATTAAAGGTTGAATTGGCCCCGAATATTGTTTATAAGTATATTCTACCAGGAAATGGAAGTTTGATAATAGCTGAACAAATATTTACCATGTCTATGTTTCTACAATATATGTATAAATGACAGCACGTGACCTGAAATCATTGGGTATTAAAGGTAAGCACGAATTCTCTATAGATTTCAGCGAATTCTGACATGAATATTATAGTTCCGTGAATCTGTTTCAAATATCATTACTTTCACCCGATCGAGTTCTCCCCTTGTCGGGTATCACTCGATAGGAAGGAAGCTGTTCCCACTGAAATTCACAACAAATTGCCGTCGCGTAGGTATGTACCCGAAAAATACACTAAAGGCTATGTTGATTCATGGATGAATAATCTTTGATACGCGAATTGTCTATTTAAATATTGTGTTATTAATTTGTTCCGTGACGATTTTAATGAAAGAGTTATTTATCTTTCGTTATCTTTTATTAGAAATCAGGCACAGGAACATCGCGAGAGTTAAATTGTGAGCAAGATCGAAAATAAACATACATAAAATAATTTATTTATTTAATACACTTTATAGATTCCCTTCCTCACTACATTTAGTATGGAAAATTTATCGATACCAGTCAAATAATCCGTTATAAGCACTTGTTGCAGCACTCAATCGCTCGTAATCCGTCGTCATTTTCTTCTATTATTTTATAAAAACTCTATGAATTGATTGTGAAGAAAAAGGACATAGCCTAAAAGTTTTTCGTGTGATTTTAACAAATTCTGAATGTTACCTACAACCTAAACTAGAACCTTCGATGCATCTTGAAGTGGCGATAGGATTAATTTCTTCGATAACATTTTGAATATAATTTTCATAATAACTCATGTGATCTTCAATAATTTATTTAATTCGAGAAAAAAAAAAGATTGTTATACAACGAATTCGCACTCGTCGCAATGAACTTGCATATTTACTTTATGCTTCAGTGCCAGATTTCACGCGTTCAAATCTTGTGTTTATATGAGGATAAAAAAATCAACGGCTAGAGCGATTAGTTATTATTGTAAAACGTCTGTCACGATAAATATTGTTATTGTAACGATCTATATGTTCCACATTTAGAGAAATAAGATACATACTTGCTTTCCCCTCCACCACCCACCACGTCTCCACACCCGTTAGGCGAGCGTATACCGTGGCGTAACGAACGTGATGCGCTCTTCATAAGTGCCAGAAGTGTC
>JAGVSQ010002468.1:0-24593 GCA_022683975.1 Rhyacophila evoluta | reverse complement strand
GCTAACAGTGATCTCACATATGGAAGTTTACCAGTTTTAAATAATTTAGAACTTTATAATTATGATTATCTATGGGTTTTTCAAAAATAAAAGCATGAAATACAAAAATAAACGACGGATTTCTTCGTTTTACGTGAGACATATCTAATTTATGGTGATTATGAATCTTAATAAAAATACATGTTTAATTTATAATAGCCGCTTAAAACAGCATGTGTATGAATTAAAACATTGCATACCGCATTGCTGATTAGATCTTGAATAATTTATAATATTTTTACGATTAAAATACTGTATTCGTCGATTAGTTTGATGATAATGCCATTTATTGCAATTTGTGTGTGTTGGGTCTCCTGAAAAGATCTCATCTATTTTTCAGCCAACTGAAATATTAAGCCGCTAAAGTTTTCAGGGGTTCATCTTTTTTATGTGATCCAATAAGAAAAATGAATTAATAATTAGTTATATGGTTTAATAATTGGTTTCTAATTGTTCAGTATCTACTTTCAGGCGAGAAATTTGCTGTATAAGTATAAATTGCTAATTAGCATTTCACGTGATATAATACTAGTATACCAATGTAGTGCAATAGTGTAGTATAGTATTTTATAAACTGACAACTTCAGAAATCATCACTGCATTGAACGACTTGTAATTTAAAAGTCACGCCATTTTGAAGACTTCTACACGTACGTTAGTAAATTTAAAATATACCGGTGTGGCCAGTCGAGTAACTTTGAAATGAAAATGTATTTTCATAATATTTTTGACATAGCTGTTATAATCAAAATAGCTACTGTATTTAAAAAAAACTGCGGAAATGATACAATTATATTTAATAAACTTTTTTCACAAAATTCGCTCCGAAACTACAGCATATATATCTCAACAGGGTGAAGATGACCACAGCAGACATGGACTACTTGTTTCATGTATGCTCGTGCGGCTCTTTTTTCAGTGAACTGGTGGATTTTTTTCTTTGTTTTTGCGGTTTTTTGCTTGTGCTATGTAATTTATTGAATATTCTTTTTAATTTCTTGTTTTGTTGGTCTTATACGTTTACTTAATGGCTCTCGAAATAATTCAAAAAACGTTGTACTACTCATATTTAGCTCTTTTGGCTCAAGAGTTTGCCGATCCCAGGTTAAGACAAACGTAAAAAACAATATTTTAATAAATTTAAATACGTTTAAATGATACAGAAATATCATACATTACAATTTTGTTTAAACATGTATCAATGAAGTTCTATCGCAGTTCTGACGCCAGATAAGCTGGTTCTTTTTCATATTAAAATTTTGAATATTTATAACATTTTGTTAAATTTTCTCACGAAGATCCTTTGCTAACCCAACTCATCGAGTAACCAGCCAACGATCATTATATAGTATTGTGCTGCATCCGTAATTTACTTTTTACATCGTCATTGGTTCTCGCGTGCTTGCTATTCAACCACAGAAATTACACTGCAGTAATACAAAATTGAATCCAAGCTATTTTTTAATTTATAAAGATTGTATCCAATGACTTCGTTTTTCTGCCATACTGATGAATGTTTGTGATAATATTGTTATTTATGAATGAGCATCGTAAGCCTTCGAAGCAGTAATAATTCCACCCTTCAAAGGACTAAACGAAATATTAAAAGCGATCGCGTTCAGTATGAGTACGTTTTTATTGTATTATCGAGAGATGTTTCAAATTTCGTGATGGATATGTATAATATTAATTTTAATAATAACAATATAGGCTACGTTCTGTAGTCACTTTTTTGTCTAATATACGAGTATGAATATACAATAGTATAGACTGGATATCCTATGTAGTTTGGAGCCAAACGTGCGCGCCCCGCATCCGGAGAATGCTATTCAATTCCCACATCTGCCGGATTAAAAAAAAATATCCTGGACTGGATGCGTATTAGGTTGAATTATTCACCGTATTATTGTGAAAAATTATCTGCCAAAAAACGTCTTAATTTTGCTTAACTTTGTAGAACTATATGCTCCACTTTCGGAGTGAACAAGGTGGAAAAAAATATTCTTATTGAGGATTCTGTTAATTTTATATGTATCATAAATAACTTCTCATTCCTTAAACTTTAATTGTAAGGTTCATGTTAATTATGCTACGGTATACGCTTACATGACTTGACTGGGTCTCGTGACTTGACACATCGACAGCGGGAAAGCAAATTCTTTTGCAATAAATTGTAAATAATATATTAAAATACATTGAGAATATTGCAGAAACACTTGTTTCCACTTTATTGGCGTATAGTATTGAAAAAAATATGTACAGATATCGAATTAGCTTTCGGATATTTATGGCAATGAGTGATAAAAATGTTCCCTTGTATAGATTTCGCCATATGATGAAATTTTCATTGATGCCCAGAATATTTTAGTACACGGCAATAAAGGACGCAAAAACAGAATCGAATTCAGCTATTTACTGTTTTAAATCAGCTCCAGGGTATTATTAACATTTAAACCGCTTGCATGCTTTTTCGCGCTGCCAAGGCGGGTGTATGAATAAGGTATTCATTGCGCATTAGGACGTGCGAGAAACATCATTTGGCATAGTCGCAAGAGTATCGGCGACTTTCCGACGTGTCATCATCTGTGGCGTCATGTCCTGTATCAATATTTGATTAAGAGCACACAACAAATTGCGCATGGCCCGGTGATAAAATGAAAACGGGCCCCATTTGCAATGCACACTGCAGACGCGGCCCGGCCCACGAGTTCTGTCCTGTTACCGATAAAAATAACGCACTGTTTATGCAGTATTAGTATTATTACGTGAAAGATTATATTTCAAAAAGGATTTCGTGCATTTTTTAAACAGATAAAAATATTTCGACATAAAAATTACGGAACAATATGAATCGGATTTTTATAAAATTCATTTATTTAAAACTACAGCCTCTTGAAACTTCACACGTTAAATAAAATTTGATTAAATTACTCGCATATATATTTTAATAATCACGCATTTTTAATTATTTCTAGTTAACCAAATAATTGAATTAAGCAATTGTCTGACGACAAATTCTCGTGAAAAATAATCTGTCATGACATGTCTTCATATATCGGATATCCATATATGTGCTCCACTTTCAGACCAGACATCTACACATTTCGGAAATCAATATGCTCCATTTTGGAAGCAAACATGGTTAAAATATATATATTTACTCGTGTATATTTAAAATTAGTATAGGCGTCTTCCCATTTCGGAGATTCATATATTCCAATTTCGGAGTGTTTTCTTCATTCTGTGATATCATTCATATGCTTCACTTTGGGAGCGAATACGGTATAAAAAAATACTTTTAAAGACTACATAGTGCTCTCAATATTTATTATCAAGATTAGTACTGTTACAAGTAAAATAACTTTCAACAAAATCAATTAAGCTGTATGATTATAATTTAATTAGCTTTTATTTTATCAACTAGATACTAATTCAGATAACTAAATAAATTTGTATTCAAATTATATATGTATGTGAAATATGTATCGAAATAACTTGCCATCAAAAATGTTTTTAAATATGTTTGTCCTAGGTGTCGAATGGTGTAGAATGCTAAGTGAATCATATATCATGATGCATCGCTTTTCTTCACGTGATCAAAAGTCACAAGAAAGCGGTTTTGATGAAAATAAAAGAATACGTCCATCTATTTTATTTGTACAATAATGTGTGCTTTTGAACATCGTAGTTAGTAAGTGATTAAATTTTCAACTATTGCAACATAATTAATTAATAGCTGCTAATTATTATTATACTTTTTACGTAGCACTTATTTTAAATCGAGTTACTCAAGAGACATATTTTCAGTGCGCATTCAACGATTAAGCTATGTAGTTTTTAACTATTATCGTTTATCTGCTGATATACATTTTAGTATTAGCATATTAAAACACGAATTTCCAAAATTTACAACATAAAAAAGCTCTTTATCTTACCTCGCATGTAAAAAAGACCTCGATGAATACATTATATTTTATTTATACAGGACTTAAAAAAAAAACTTACAATATCAGTCATATTTCAATACACAATATTATTTTGACTATTCTAACTTTGTGTTACCGACAATATTTATGTTTGCCTTTGAGTCATGCGTGTTATCTTTAGATACCGGTGAAATTTGAATATGATAGTACAAGTTTTGACATATAACTTTGTTCAGTATTTGTAAAGAGCTTTGCAGTAAAATAATAAGAGAAGATCAGGAAATATAAATTTGCGAAAGAATGATCACATATACTATTTGGAAATTGGAAAATAATAGAACTGATACTGCTATATTTACTGTAAGTATCACTCATTTTTATTATACATTTTCTTGATAAATATATTACAACAGTCAAATTTTCGGGCATGATTTGTATGATTCATATACGACTACGTCCTCCCAGTAGGGTAGAGGCTAGCGTGCACTCTTCACAATCTGGAGAATGCATTTTCGATTCTCACATATGTCAGGCTTAAAAAAAATCAAAAATGCACGTCCAGGATTGAGCAATTATCTGATAAATAATTCTTGTGAACAAAATAATCTGTCAATCTGAGGACGCTGTGTAAATTCTTAAGCTCAATTTTCAGAGCAAACGTGGTTTTAAAATAACATATTTACAGAAATTATTAACATACTATCTCTTGATACAAATCTTAAAACAAATCAACAGAACAGACGAATTCATCAGACATAATTAGAGATTTGTAACGTATCTTACACTGGGAGTCGATCGCGAACGTGATATGGAAGTGAAATGATAAATGAACACAAGAGCTATGAGTGGGGAAAATTCATTAAATTCACAGCGGCCTGATTATTTTTCGTTGTTTCTCAATATTACACTGCAGTATAGTTAACCGCAGCTCTAATGTGTCATAAGAGTTGCATTTTTGAGCTCTAAAAATGCATATAATAAAAATCAAGTTGGGAACTCTTTTAATAATGTATTTATTTGTCAGCCTCGTTGGAATTAACATGAATTGATTATTAACACCGAAACTTTTTAAGTATAACATAAAGGTGCGCATTTTCTTATGAAATTATTAATAGTGAATTTTAAATTCTTGTCCTACTTCTAGTATCCTCAAATATGAACAATCTAGGGGTAGTACTTTGTTCTTTTCTTCTACATAAATTTGTTTAACCATATCCGCCCTGATTATATATTGCAAATATTTTGATTTTGAAGATAATTAGTTGCCATCACAAAATACATAATTGTTTTTTTCTATCTTTTCTACAGCTGTGTGATTTAAATCTGCGACTTCTGGCACCAAATGCACCGCGCGCATTTACAAACTTATTTCTAATTGGTCCTTAATTTCTATAATATACTTTATCTTTGTATTCCATAATGAAAATAATTATTACATTGACCGACTTAAGTCATTCATTTTACAATAAGAATTAAATATAAGCGTAACAAAAAAATACATTATTTTGCGTCATGAAAACATTCATTCAAGCAACCTATTTCTGAGACGGCCTGTTGAGGGCTGTCAAAACAAACAAAAAAATGTATAAAATTACTAATAAATTAATAAAAAAAATATTATTTTGTATAAATAAATAATAGCAGTGCTAAATTTGATGTGAGGAATTTTCATTCATTGCGTCTATAATATCCATACTCCGCATCATCGTATATTGGCGATCACGTTGCAATTTTTTATGAACCCTTTTTTGGTTTTAGTTTCACAGCCGTACCGGTCAATTAATAAGCACCATTTTATATTAACCGCTTATGACACAACAGTTTTTAACAGTACTTGGTAACATAGTGTGATTTTTAAGTACCAGAAATATGTATACGATCTTCTCCCATGGCATTCTATTTTCTGTGAGATATCCTCATCGTGATTGATTTTTCTTCTTCGATGATAATCTAGTTTACAGTTTTTTCCCAAATTGCTCTATTCAATTTTTCTCTATAAGATAATATGTTATCTATGACTTTGGATCACACCAGTATAAAAAACCGATACTCCAAAACTGTGTTCACTTTTCAGCCCTACGTCTTCCGTTCATTGTTAGATTAACGTTGCAATAAATCCGCATTAACATTTATATCGAAAGAAGCAACGTGATAAAATTTTAATAGCTTTTTAGATCAACCTTTCAGAGGATGTTTCAGGCCCACAAATCTTCTACGCCACTGATAGACCTATTGTCAAGAGTATAGATAGATAATCATATGAGAAAATACAGTGATTACGAACCATTCTACATTATAATGCTTTATTTATATTCTACTTATTTTGATACGATATTGTCGATAAATTTTGAATAAAACTTAATGCGTTTAAATTTTAAAAACAGAATATTTTACTATAAATAATAATGTTCACTTTTTATATTAAGTTTTTTTTAACTACTAGAGGGAATATTTCTCATTTTAAGTAGCAGAATTATTCAAGCATATCGTGTAGAATATGATTACTGTAATGTGGCTGCTAACTGAAAGGCCACCGTATGTTCAGTGTACCAGATATACACCTTTAAATCGCGCGAACGGCTCCGTTAATTTGGGTGTTCAAAACCCGTAACTATATAAAAGTTCAAATGTTTTAGTGCTCAAATACAAGATATATATACATAACTTTTCAAGACAAATTTTCTAATATTACGCTCTAGAGCGGAGATGTTGACTTAAATACGCACCAATAAAGTTCTTGGGACGCTTTTATTGGAATATGGAAAGTGGATTTACGTTAATTTATCCACGGTATACAAACACATATCTTGTGTATAGATGTGCTTGGGTATATACCAAGTTAATTCAGTAAAAGTATTAAATTAATTATACCAAAAGGCACATTGGATAAATGATTAAAAAATTCACGTATCTAGCTTTTTTATGATAATACATCATCAATTAAGTTAGGCTCAATTAATCAAAATTAGAAATAACCAAATCTCTCAGTGTAATATTTTTATGTTAATTGATTGTTGAGATTTTTCTGTCATAAAAATATTAAAGAGACACTAATAATATAAGAACTTTAAAATACGTTTTATCGCAACTATGTTGACATAGTTCATAACAATTTTACTATGACAATATGACAATTTCATCTTTTCATTTGACATGTATTTAAAAAGATGTTTTTTAATAAAAGATCAATACAATATTTCCAATAACATTCACTATTTATTGACTTCATCCAATTTGTTTTTCTACCCTGCTTCTGAAAAATATACACCGCTTGTGTGCTTATGTTTTAACGTCGTTTAAATAGCCTCGTTCAGTGACCCTCTGCGGTACAGCTAGTTTAGATGGTGCAGTGTACATCGTCTACCACGTACTAGTATGTCGCTTCCAATCCCTAAGGAGTTAAACGGCTTTATCCCAAAAGATGTACTCAGAATTTCATGGTAGTTCTATCTTTAATTACTATTTAAAACAGCTGCTTTAATTATTTTCGAATAAGTCTTTACATTACCCACGTGTCTCACTTTTGGAGTGGGTATAGTTTTTATTTAGTTTAAAAGTTTTCTTTACTGCGTCAACGTATATAAATACAATTATTTTTGATTATTTATTTTTGATTATTTGTGAAATATGTATTATCTAGACATAAACGATATCAATTCTAACAGTTAACTGTAGTTTTCATAAAGTCGTAGATTACTTATCTTATTGTTTGAATATTGTATGACCCTCCTAAAAAGAGTTTACCAAATGAATTACAAAATATCGAATTTATTGACAGGTAAAAATTAAAACAATTTTAGGATAAAGAAAACATTGACAAAACACAATATATTATAAATTTTTCGGTATCCCTTTGTAAAATTTATTTTGTAAAATGGTGATACTACTTTTCATTGGAATATATCAGCAAGGAAAAAGGACGTAACTCACGCAGAATTTTTTTATAAGAGACACATATTTAATGACTTTAGAGTACAGTTAAACTATCAAATATACACAATCTTAACGCGCACAAAGACTGAATCTAGTGTTTTTTTGTAACCAATCTGATACTAATTTAATAAGTTATTTTAAAAAAACCAATAATATTAATATGGTGGAAGTACTTTTTTCTGGTCGCAAATTTGACAGGCCATCCATTTTTTTTAACTTAAATGCTAAATTTAGACCCTAATTTGGCATTTCCAACTTAAGTCCTTTTGGTAGAACATGTTTTAATTGGTGGAAAAAGGCTATTTTGAAAAAAACTGAGGGTTACGTGCTTCTTCTTTTCCACAAACGATGTTCATATCGAGCAGAGAATAAGCAGTCGATTATTAGGTTTTTTTCAGGTTTTTTTTTCAATTCCCACAGCTGACCTGAGCTATAAAACAATTAGTTGATAACTAACGCAAAAAATCTGTCAAAATAAGTCTCTATAGTGCAAATATCCATTATGGTCTACTTTTGGGGCGGGCGTGGTAAAAAGATATATAGTTAATTTCCTATAAAATACAGTTCTTTTGAATATCCTTAGTATTGGTAGCCGAATTGTCTAATATAACATTTCTATAAAAAAAACTCCATTGTCTCCCCGGTAGCGTAGACGTTAGCGTGCGTGCCTAGCAATACAGGGAATATGGGCTCAATTCCCACATCACATTGCGGATATTTATATACTATACGGATATTTATATACTATACGGTAGATATTTTAACACATTTTAACATTGGTTGATAGATATAAAATAGAAGCAGTGTTCAATAATATATAATATCGTATCATTTCATACATTTTTGGTATTTACTCTGTAATTTGAGAACTTTATGATCAAGTATAGATGGGTTAATTGAAATACTTCAATAATTGTATTGTCTGGTTTATTTTTTTCATTGTGTTAAAAAAAGTGAAAATTGTAGGTTCGCGGTGCGTCCACGCCACCCCCGATGGGTACTCATAATGTACGATAAACGCACTCGCAAATCGGCACACCGCAGCAGCAGACTTCTCGTTTGCCGTCCGCACAGAAACATGCGTGCAGACCGTTTAATTTTGGCGTCGATCGTAAGTTCAGTGGCACACTCGCAGTCTTCGGAGTTCCGCGCCGGGCCTACCCGCATCGCGACTCGAAATAGACCAGTCCCCGAACGCGACTGGCCGTGCGAGCATCGCGCACTCATTGACAGCCATTAAAATCTTTAAAAAAAACTAGAAAACAACACAATTAAACTAACTGTCGCGATCGTCACATCACTAGTGGCCGCACGTGCAACTAATCGGGATTAACGCCGCCGCCATGTTGGAATCGAATCAAATAAAACCGCGGTAAAATTTCACCTCACTTGACAGCCGTAATTAGAACGACGAATAATAACAATACTATTTAAAATTAGCCATAAACGTAAACACAAAACTCTATAAAGAATAATCTAAACATTTGAAGATAGAACACGTCAATTGTTTTATCTGTCAAAATGATAAAAATAAAATAAAATTATACAATGTCAACATAAATATAAGAGATTAACTCAAATGTTAAAAAAAACGTAGTGCGACATTTTGAAAATATAACGTTTTCTTTTAAATGTCATGCCGTAATACTGTGAGCAAAGCTACTTGTAATAATGTATGTATAAGTTTGCTTTGGCAGTTTTAAGCTCGTTGCTTCGGTGGCTTCGTTCGTTTTATAAGCTTACCAAGTAGTTCTGTTTCTGTGTTCATTTAAGAAAATATTAATAAACAACGCAAGTTTGCATACAAGCAGATGGCCGCGTGGAAAACCGCGGTAAATAGCCTCGAGACAAATGATCAATTTCAAATTAACGTCGTGTGCAATACTTATACTTTATCCGATTCACTGCAGAGATATATATTTAATTTACAATATTAAAAAACATATTAAGTGGTTAAAATATAAAAAAAATAAGTGATACATTTTGAATAAATCAAAATATCCTATGTTTATGGAATCATTGATTTTCAGGTAAATTATGGCACTAAAATTTCTGTACAACAACATTTCGCTGAGTCGCCTTTCAATATAAATGTAATTTTGAAAATCTCCCGTAGAGATTTTCATGTCACGTGGGAATATTTCTATTGGTTCATCTTTTGACAGATGAAAATGTGTACGAAAAACATGTGACACATTTGATTTATATAATGCTACTTGTTTCATCACTTTACTATTCTTTATACTTTATTATAATTACAATAATAATATTTGAATGATTGGCTTAATTTACCGTTTCAATATTGATTATATTTTAATGCTTCATCAATTTAAATATTATATTTTTACTTACATACTTTGTCGATGTATACTTCAACATCTTCGTGTAAATACAGTAAGAAATTGCGGAACGGTTAAACTAACGATCCATTTGAATTTTATTAAAAAAAAAATCGTTCTAAAATCATTTTTTTGACAACAATCCATAGGGCTTAGTAATTAGTTTAATATTACAATCACTATACTATAGACAGTATAGTTATCCCAAAACTGTAAATAATCTCCACTTTTGGAGTATATAACCTTTTACATTTTATAATAATATGGACACGACTTCAAATATTTCGTTTGAATGCTATGTGATTAATGTAATAGTTGTTTAAAGTTGAGTTTACAGGAAACTACTATATTATTATAAATAAAGTGTTTTCTTTAATAGCAACACTAGTTTTATAAACAAAAAAAATAAAATAGGCAGATATTTTTTAGAAATTAATAAAATCTGATGTGTAATCTTGGAATAGTCCAATAATTAATCATGTTTGGATGAACAAGCAGATTTACAGATAAATGTGTAATGTCTAAATATCGACGGGTTTTATTTTGCAATCAGTAAAAAATCTGTTTATAATCGTTAGCACCAAACCTAATTTAGATATATCTTTAGTTAATTCGCTGATTGACGAAGATCTCTAATGTAAATAAATATTCCCGAAAAGTTTAAATGTAAATAAACTAAAACAAATGTGATTGCCTAATTCGAATTAATACGTCAATTGATGGCAACATTTCTCCGCAAACATAAGTTTGTAATATATCACTATACTCATTTTATAATATATGCCAAATGCGTCATATAATTACGACTTTGTAATAAATAATAATTAATTGCATTAGGAATTAATATTGCGAAGTGTTTACATTGTCTTCCGTGATTTAGTTCCACCACTTCGACGTTTCGTCCATTGAGGATCAGGGAGTCTGGTACAGTTTGCAACCATTAATTTGCAACGAAAACACCTGCGAATGTCTAGCACCCAATCTGATGTCATTTATCATGTAACTTATGCCGACAATGGCAGACATTACTGCCTTTCCTGAACCGACAGTACACTATATTGTGGTTTAATTCATTCAAATTGTATTAATATGTTGTGCATAATTTTTCAAACAGTCATCAATAAGTCAATGAAATTAAGTATTTGTGTCATAAAAATAAAACAATGACATTGAAGTCTCTTTAAAATTACAAACGACACATGATGAATTGGGATATTTTTATTCAATTTCGGAGTGAATTAATTATTCAATATTTGTTCCGAGCGTGGAGCGCACTTATCCACCACAAAAAAAAATTTTCACACCACAGATTTTTTTATATATATAAAATTTGATCGATTAATACAATTCAATCAATCAAAAAATTTAGTATTACTACAGCTGAGAGATTTTAATCTCGCTTGCCATATAGCCACCAATGACGATGTTTATATTTTAATATTCATATTATTTTTGATTCCTGAAACAGCCATTTAATAAATGCAAAGATTCCATCTGTATTTCCTAAGCTGCTGCATATTATAAGATCTTGTGAATTAAAGCAATCATAAAAACTGCGAAAGGGTAAAAAGACGTAAACCTCAGTTTTTCAAAATAGCTTTTTACGATAATCATAATATATACCATTTAATATACGTTGTTTCAAAAAGATGTCAGCTGCAATGGCGAAAGTAGTATCTAAATGTAACTTTAAGTTTGAAAAAATTATGGGCCAGTCAAATTCGCAACCAGGAAAAAACACTTCCACCACATCAATTTTTCTAGTGTTTTTTAAATAACTTATTAAATTAATATCTGATTGAATAAATACACACCAATTTCAGTCTTCGTGCTCTTCAAAATTGTGGCTATTAATATTTTGACATTGCCTTAAAGTCATTGAACATTAAAATTGTGTGCTTCTTATATTTTTTTTTTTTTTGTATGGGTTACGTCCTCTTTCCTTTCACCAGTCGATAAGCAATTAAACTATAAATAGTATCTTATTATACATATCCATATATTCTCATGATTTTTATCGAACTATTATATATATTATAAAAGTCTAAAAAAATAATTAGTTATTAATATCAAGTATTCTTAATTAAAAGTAATAATATAATCAATTGTACTCTCAGCGTAACTTTAAAATAAACACAATATTGCATAAGTATATATCTTGTATAATACATCTCGAATTTATTTTATTAAAGAGTATGTATTACAAGACAGAATCTATAGTATATTTCGTAGTCTGTATTGGACTAAAATAATTAAGCGTGACGAGTTTTGAATTTTATAGTAACTTTAAAAATACAATTGGCAGCTTTCCGTACATAAAATTTTTATTTCACAAATTCAAACAAATGTATTCTTAAGTGTGCATCATAAACACACCTATATGAGTTATCTAAGGATCAGTTAATAATAGATCGTGGATTGATTATTAAATATGGTGATCTGTTTTGAGTATTACCATAACATTATTGTAGCAATAAAGTATGGTATATTCACTCAAAAGTCTGAAATCTACCGCTATCAATAATCTTGCTTCTCGGAATTATAAATTCGTCTGCACCTCGTTTGGTGCGGTCTTTCGGCATTCAAATCGAGCGCTTTTCTCTTCCTCCGACGCGCAAGTATAAATTTACCCGTGTCGCTTAAATTCATTATATTTGATGGCTTTTACTTTTTTATGAATGAATTATATCGAATTAATGTCTTGTTTTTATATAACTGTACCAGATTTTGGTCGTGTTAATGCTTTAACGCCTATAAATCTTTTCACCTCTTGTGACAGTAGCGAAGAACAATCTCTTTACCACGCAATTAAATAGCTAAAAAGGTGGATTTTATTTGTTTCTGTTTTATTTTATTTTGGATATACTGTTTATGTCGACTGTATAGTCGACATTAATAATTTAGAACATATATAAAAACATAATAATTGGTTTTGACATTAATTAACTAAAAAGATATTTACTTTTGCTTTATTTCTCTCCATACACCCGACACAAGAAATAAATATAAAACTTAACTTGTAATGTACAACGACCAACAGTGGGTTTTACGTTTCTCATGTTAATTTACAATTAGGAAAAATGAGTGACTGTTTAATCATCATCTTTTGAGAAGTACTTAAATTGCAAAGAAAATTTTTGATTTCATAATTATTATTATATTTAAACTTCTCGATGAAAACATCCCATTTTATTTCCAATTATATCGATCATTTGCGCTGCGCTTCCAACCACACAAGCTGGCAATTCTTTATCATAATATTTATAAATTTTGAGCATTAAGAGCGTTTATAATAATTACATTGCTTATTCTACAACATTACTGGTAAGAGCTGGTGCTATATTACAAAAATCAATATGGTCTGCAATGATACATACGAAAACAATCGATTTCGTAACGTATTAATATTGAAATATTGGCAAAAGTGAGTAAAAATAAATTTGATAAATACATCGTTAAAATAGATGAGTTCGATTTACCATCACTGTTCTAGACTGCTGTCAACAAGATCATTTACTTTAAAATGTCGAGCATACTGGTCATTACACATAATATTTGGCAGTTGATAATTTTTTTGATAGACGCGTATTAGTCTGAGAAAAATAAAAAAGAATTATTTCCCGTTACTAATCATTAGCATGTAGAATTTATTAGACTTGATGCTTTATTGGTTTAACAGATTTATTCATATCTTTAAACAATCTTTCAACCGTAAATAATTCAAATTTAAAAATGGAACAAAAAGAAATGTGGCTAGATTTTGTTCTTACAACGATTTCGATTTGATTTCGATGTTTAAAATTCAAGCATATGTTCATTAATTATTAAATACTTATTCTGTATTCAAAATTTTATTTATACTTACATTTAATTTAAAGTATGAGTTGATTAAAAATGAAATACTTATTCTTTATTCAATCATTTGCTTACTTTTAATTTAAAATATGACGTAATCGTAATTTAAACTCTTTTTAAATTTTGCGTTTTTAGATGTTGGGCATAACATTAAAAGACTATAAATACAATTCAATAATGAAGTAGACAACATACAGTTTGTCGAAAACTAATGAAATACTAACGGAATTTATAAGTCGATCTTCAACTATATATCAGCAGTGTAAATATAATTAAATTTATATGGTGATAACGAAAATGACTACAGGGTGATCTTAAAATTTTATTAATTTATGAATTTGGGGATATGGAAGTTTAAAACTTTAAAAATCACCCATTCGTTATTATTGATTATTAACTACCATTAATAATAAATTCAGAATTTTCTCTGATTTTTGTCAAGTTATTCGTCTTAGTTTCAGTTCAGTGAAGAAATTAAACGTGTGGATTAGTGACAACTCAGTTTTTAAATCCACTTTAAGTAGCAGGGTCAAAGGTAATTTGAAACAAGGATTTCGTATATCCCTTTAAAAAATAAATCGCTGACACCTTTGAATAATATTGGCATTAAAAGAAAACTCATCGTTTTTATTTCGAGCATGCATTTATAAAGCATAGAAAGTTAATTATATTTAATATTAAAATATTCAGAATGTTTTCATGCCATTCATTTAACCTTTCAGGACGTTACATCCAACAGATTATAATTTAATTTTAAATTGTTGCAGTCTTAGTCTATCTTTTGTATTACAATCTACGCAAATTGTATGTTAATATTTTTATAATACTTATAAAAAGTAATTATTTTTAGTTTTAACTAACAAGTGGACCGAGTAGTGCAAGTTAAGTCCACAAGAGCATCTATTTGATGACAGATATAATTATACTATTTCATTTTACATTTTCTGTTAATGTAAAAATTACTCAAAGAACCCAGACACAAAAATTCATATACATTCAAAGTTTTTTACGAATCTTAATTCAACTTGTTTTTTTTTTTACTTTTTCTCTAATCATTTTAATATACCTGGCGGTTTTCTCTTGCGTATAATGTCCCAAAACGAGCTGATTTGAACTTAAATTTGTCACCATTTTTCCTCCATAATTTTTTTTTCGAAAAGTATTTTTTACAATTTTTCCACATTCTATCACAATTTAACTTCAACAGCACAAACAGTGACAGCAAACAATGTCTACCGTACTTTTACTCCAAAAAATGGCAAAATTTAAAAATATCAACTCATTTTGGAACAACCTTTACAATGACAATACATTGTTTCCTACATGACAACTCTTCTTCGTTCGCCGCTTTTATTAATATCATACATCCAACATCCAAAAATATCAGTGTCACTTCTTTCAAAGTTATACTGGCATCTTTTAATATTGTTTTAAATACAAATAAAAATTCATTGGGTCCATCTTTTACAACCAAATGTGATACGATCCCTTGATTGGATGTGCGATAATGAGAAATAAACGATATAAGTTTATTCATCCGTAATTTTATTGCAAAAATACACGGGGCTATTTCGATTTTTGGACGTCATATTTATTTTCGGTAACAGGTACGTTAAAGTATGAACCTACGCTTTTAACGTTTTGACGTCATCTGACGCATGCAGCTCAAGACTGTGTTGTAAGCTAGAAGAAATTTAGTGGTCTCTTGATAACCTTATGTCTTCTCATTAGTTAGTTATATTACGATTATTAACCTGCATATCATTAATAGGCCCTGCTTAAATAAGTATTTTAATAAATATATGCTCTCTGTTACACACTACGGTAAATAACGAAGATATGCATCGTTTTGAATTGAGAATGACGCTTTCAAATTATATAGCTGTGTTAAAATTACATGCTTGTTTTTCACAGAATAAAATAAATTCAATGATTTGAGCTGATGACAAATCATTTGTAAGAGTTATTATTAAGATGCCTAAACGCCGTAGACTAGATATATGAAATGAGATAGAATGATCCCAGTTTGATGAATATATCAAAAAAAGATAAAATTTAATAATTTGTTCACCTTGCCATCACTTGTATCACAGTGATACTTGTGTGTAATTCTTTATGAAGATATTGTGTTTTCACTTAGCAGGGCAGTATAAATAATTACTGATAAAAATATTAGCTGAAAATAAATACAATGTATAATATTTAAGACTAATTGCAATAATTTTTATTGTACGTAAAAAAATACAGGACTAGATGCCCATTGGATTAAGCAATTAAACAAATATTTTTCGTGAAAAGTAATTTGCCAAGGTCAAGAAGTCTTCACATTGCGGAGATCTATATACTCCATTTTCGGAGAATACATGGTGTAAAAAATATTTTAAAATGTACGAAATAAATTTAAAAAATAATAACACGTGATTATATAAAAATTGTATGCGTAGATTTATTTTGTGCACGCGTGCCATTCATTCGCCTAAGGTAAAGGTTCAAATGCTTCTTATTTAAACGAAATATTGATACAAGCACGTCTTTGAAACAAATTCGTCTATTATTGACTCTTATTGCATAGTTATTGTATTAAATATAATATACACACTCAAACTAACACGGTGGTCTGATTATGTGTTTATGTGATTATGTTTTAAATCGTTTTAAAATTTACCTAATTACTTAGGGTTACTATTGTATCGAACAATTTGGCTGAAAAGATATTAATAATGCAAGCAAGAAGTAGTCTCGAAAACTTATATGACAATTAACGTAATTAAGAGGACCCTTGAAAGCAAAGTTAGCAAAAGATTGTCGCTATAAAAATTAACTATTTAATATATCAAATATTCAAAAGTCGTGTCGAGTTTTTTTAAGCTCGTGGCCTGTCATAGAGTTCGGAAGAAGCACGTGCTGAAATTTTTTAATGAAGGATAGTGATCAAAATTGGGTCACTAATTACGAAAAGAGGTTGATATGAACGATCAAAAGATTTGACATTGCACGCGAATTATCGAATTTCAATTTTAAATCTATCAACTTTTAAACTGAATCATAATTTTATACATTTAAAATTCACTGTCCATAATTATTGTATTTTGGCGATCACGCCATTATTAAAATTACATTTATATCTTAAATTTTATTTATATTTTTTATATATGTTATATAGACTTTACAAAATTGAAATATTGTTCACTCTAATAATTTGAATTGGTTAGTAATGAGGATTGTATATATTACCATTCGAACGTGTTTTAATCGCTGGTCTGACTTTTCACAAGGGTTGATTGTCGACCTATCCCTCAGCCTACAGAGTATGCATGTGCTAGGTATCTAAATACTCTTACATCTTATATCATGTAAACTTATTACTATCACTGTTTACTAAGCATACCAAATGGAGTTGAAATGTACAATTTTTTTAAGCCAAATGCACTTAGAATATGTGAAGTTTTGTCTTGGCATTTTTATCACGACATTGAGTGTCAGCAAATCGCTCACTTTACTAGGAAGTTAGGCGGATTCCATTATCAAAACCCGCACGGCCACTAATTTAAAACGAAAAAAGTATTTTATTTTAGTTGAATGTAGGTGATTTTAAACGGGTTGAGAGAATATAGCAACTCAATCAATCAACAAAATTTGGGTACTGTATTGGTTATCTGACGTATATGGTATAGCTAAACAAGAACCAGTTAGTATAGTTAGTTAAAAGAGAATAATGTCCAGTTATCCGGTAAGACATAGAAGAAGAGGCGGAAGAAGAATTCGTTGGTTTTGGTGGAAATGTCGTGTGTTCTGTTGACCAATTTCGAAATCAGTTATATCGCATAGAGATGGATGTTAAAAACTATTGCTGTTGGCCAGGATCTATCCTAAATCATTTTATTTATCATACAATCATAATTATAATATCGATGGATGTCTCCGAGAGGTTAGCATACGCGTCTTGTATACGGGGAATGCGAGCTTGATTCCGACATCTTTCCAAGTCTGGATGTCGTTACATTTCACACACCTCACAAAAAACATGAATTCAGAAGTATCTACAATTTAAATGGATGTGTATAATATATGAAAATAGCTTTATTCGATGTTTTATTTGCGGGCCGATTTCCAGAGATATTTTTGTTGGTATCCCTGCAGCAGTATCGATTGCAGACGATTCTCGTATCTTGGAATAGAAAATTTCTTTCGTTTGTCCGGACGTCCGACACGATTGCGATACGTACTTACTTGCCTTAGACAACTCAATGTACTCATCCGCTTATACTGTGTTATAAGTACGGGAATCCCTTTAATCACGTTCAATGGCTGTTCTGAAAGTTCTGCATAATAATTCATTTTATATTACTTCGTTTGCTAGAATATACGTCACGTCACAGCTACTGTCAAGACTTTTTTACATTACTTTTGGTTACATAAAGGTACATAATTAAGTAGTTTCTGTTATCGCAAACTAACATATTCTCTATGGAAAATTTGAAACAATACTGATACCATAGTAAAGTGTAATGTAATTTTTTTTTAGAATGATTACAACTAAATTGGTTTTACTTCAAATATACAAATTCAAATCTAATGTATTTAGAAACTTTCAGTTTTCTTATCGGAAATAATATGTTACATATTTTTATTATCATTTGAAATTCTGCATTTGCAATTGTTCTTACATACTTTTTCTTTGTGTTTCTTCTATCATGTTCGCTCCAAACGTAGAGCATATGGATCTACACAGTGTGAAGATATCCACTCCGAAAGTGGAGTATATAGATCTCCGCATTGTGAAGAGGTATCGACAGATTATTTTTGTCATCCAGCCCTGTGTTTTTGGATTTTTTAAATCTGACAGATTGGGAATCGAATCCGCATTCCCTGGATGGCTAGGCGCAGACGCTACCAACTACGCTACCGGGGGAACTTGCTTCACATAAAACATTAGAAAAGTTGACATCTAAGGTTTTTTCAAGATCTCAAGATCAATGAAGGTTTTAAAAATATGTGTTTTAACCATTTTAGTTTCATGTCATACGGATGTTTAACGTGAAGTTTTGGTTTGCACAAAGAGGACAGATTGTATAGCGATAATTCAATTCATTATGGATTAACTTTCTGCATCTAAATAGCCACAAAAATGTAACTACTAAACTCGAATTCGCTGATTCTAGCTCTGAGCAATTTATAAGTGTGAGCGATTTTTCACTCGGCCACAGTCAATATCAAAAAAATTATTTTTAATTCAAGATAATCACGTAACTTTTCAAAAGGCTGTATATTTATTCGATATACATTTTCTTTCCATAAGGTTTCCTCTTTCCATTTTCACTTAAGACATACAGCACTTGTTAGCCAGTCTTAACAAGAAACTTATTATTTTACATATTTTAACACTGTATGAAAATAGTATTCATTTAATAAAAATTGTGTAATTTTTAATAAAAATATATCACACATGGCACATATCGAATGTGAAAAGGAAAAAGATTGCAACCCACACAGATTTTTTTATAGGGGGGACAAAAATGTCTATTTAATTGTTTTAGACGACTCAAAATATAAATAGACATAACTATGAAGTTCACGGAGACTAAAAATGGTGCTTTATTTATATTTGTGTAATTAGTTATTTAAGAAAAACTATTAAAATTGATGTGGTGGAAATCCTTTTTCCTGGCTTAAAATTTCACATGCCCTTCTTTTTCCAAACTTAAAAGTTAAAATTAAATACTCATTCGACATTTGCAGCTTACATCATTTTGATAAAATATGTTTTATGTTTTATACATTGTGACTATAGAAAAAGAACTTTAATAATATGCATTGAAAAAACTCCATTATTTAAAGAAGTATCTTAATATATTGTTTTAAAATGATTGACCGTTAGCCATTCACTTAACCCATTGATATTACGCTTTCAACGTATGCCCACATTTTAAAATATTCGGGTCTGAAATTCAAAAATCAATCCAGAGAGACACTACATACTCCTATAGTCAAATAATTATTTTTGAAAATTTATTATTGTTTAATAACATGTAAAAAATAATATGGTCTTATTTCTTGTTGGAAAAATGGTAACTCTAATTTTAAAATTCGTTTTCTAAAATAAAAAAATATTTAGTTTTGACTTTTGACGATACCTACTTATATGTAGCATATATTTATTAAATTATGAACTTAGATCTCTTTATTAATACTGTTTGTGCTTGATGGAATTTGAGGTTTGACATAAAGTTATTTGACTACTATCCACACAAGCGACACCAATTTTGTCTTTCAGCATGCTTAAAGTATTTTTTTATATATCCCATGTTCGCTCCCAATGTGGAGCATATGGATCCACACAGTGTGAAGAAAATTGTTTGTCGACAAGTACTCAACCCAACGGGCATCCAGTCCTGCATTTTTCGGATTTTAAATATCCGACAGATGGGTATTCGAGCCCGCATTCCCCGGATTGCTAGGCGCGCACGCTACCAACAACGATAGCCGGGGAGACTATATCCATAAATAAATTTCATATTTAATAGATACTTGTAGAAATATTTCGTCTACGTAGTTTCATTTACGACACTCCAATAGATTTGCTATTATTTTAAAACGCTTTAAGTTGCAGTATTTGGCAACGAAAATTCCTCTTAGGAGGTTTAGAGCTTCTTGTGGGTATATTAAACTTTTCACAAAGTTAAAAAAACTTTTTTCAAACAGTAACTTATCCAAAAACTTTTTGTCACTTCGTATATTCAGTTCGCCTCGGTTTTGTTTATTTTTTGGTGTTTTTATTATATTGCTGTTCTTGAAAGTTACACTAATGAGGTTCCAGAAATAGAATTTGTCAGTCTTTATATTTACAACAGTGGAGTTAATAGTAATTAAAGAAGTTCTCTGCAAGGCTGATGAGCTCCCATCAGATCTATTTGCAGTTATTTTAACTTAGCATAATGGACAAACAAAGATGCAAGCACACGGTAAATTCGTTTGCCCACATTTACCGGACGCTTACCATAGTTTAATTATTAGCATATGTACTTCTTCAATAAATAGGTTTGAATTAATTGTAGGTCACGGATTCAATTCTAGCTGGATCAATCAATAATATATTATCTGCACTTTATTGGGTATATTTTTTATATTGTAAACGACAATAAATTATGATAATATCGCGAAATGTATTAATATACATCCCAAATGATATTTCATTTATTTGTATTTTTTTAAATCACATAAATTCATGCTAATGTATGGTTCATAATAGCGAATTGTTTTCAATAATCATACTTAAGATTTGAATTCTACCATTTTAACTTATTTATTTGGAATGTTCTACAATAATTTATGAATAAGATTTTCAAAAGTTTATTGATTATATTTTTTATGTCGATAATTGTTATGAAAAGCGTGTATCTACACTCGTAAGACTGATATATATACCGTGGCGTAAATAGCGCGAGGCATTTTTCATAGTGTCCTAAGAGCAGCATATGAATATAAGCAGCATTTCAATTTGTAATTCATTATATTAAGAATTAACATAGTATTATAATATGTTTCCGAAAAGAATATTTTCATGGTTTTAAATGTTGTACAGTACGTTTAAAAGATAATTTGATTATTTTATTTATTTCCAAAAATCTATTTTGGATTGTATTCATTAAAAATAACTACAAAATCGAGTTTAAAAATTTATATATCTGATTTTCAATTACAAAACACAATTTTACTCAATCCTAAATATTATACAACAGCTAATAATATTGAATAAAATCGATCAATGCATAGAATATGCAGATTAAAAATAACTTCAAGTATAAATAGAGTTTTATTTTGAACCACTTCCGGTTCAACATTGGATTGTAGTTTTTCCTTTGAACACTGCACTTTCTTGCAATCTAGCTTAATTGAGTGCACCGATTCAATTGTATTAATGCAATAAGTGGCTTAATGGAAACCAGTAACGTGCGTGATAGCATTACAATTAATTTAAATACTTTTAAACAGCCAATACACAATCCTATTAAAAGTAAATCGAATTACATATTTTTGTGAATGGCTTCTGTGCTCCGTTCTACTATCTCCAATCTTAATTGGAAACGCTAATATTATTTTATAAACGTTTGCTTAAACTTTCCCGATATAAAATAATGTATTTTTATTGTAGTGCGTGCCATACGAGATTTATCATAATATAATTAAAATTTGATACCAAATATTGTGGCGAATTGAAATAAAATTCATCGCTCCTGACAGAAATTATGAAATTCATGTCATGTCTCGAATGGATTAATTGAACGCTTAGCAATAACATACAATTTTTACAGATATGTATAAATCTATAGCTACTCTATAAAACATCTTGAAAGGAATTCGGTAGATTAGCGGGATAAAGTTTTTATTTCATATGATTAACTAACTTTGTCTCCATTCGACCAAAGACATGTGATAATACCACCATGAATAGATAGTACTCTGGATGAGTTAAAGCAGTTTATCTATGACTTTAGAAATGTGCAGTTGGTCCTACTGATTCCGGGCTCGAGTACATGTTTAGTAATACATTATACACTAATTATAACAATGCGGCTGTAAAATTATGTCAGGAAAAACTAAAGAAAAATTGATAACATTGTTTATAAAAAAGTATTTTTACTTATTTAATCAAAATTAATTTAATTATTATTAACTGGTGGAGTTCAATGTATATTTCTTTTTACAATACTACAAATCAATCTTTCGTGATTGTCAATAGTATATAGATATCTAGAGGTTCAAGAGTATGACAAATCAGGTGTTGATTATAATTAACTCTTTAACAGCCAGTCGCAAAGTATATAAAGTAATTTTGCCATATACGGCAGATATTTTTGTGATATTAAAACATGCAAGAAAAATAATTTGAGACTCACAGATGTTTGATGTAACCTCGCATCATATGTGTGAAGCGTATGCATTAATGAGTTAATCAATGTATGTCGAAACTGTTTTTCAGATCTATAATATTGTATGTTTAGTAAGAGAAATCGTCCCGACTCACGGGTGAGTCGTAGGCGTACAGGACACATCATCGCCCGACTCACCGGTGAGTCGTTAGCGTACGTACGGTTAATCAGGTGGTGACACCATTATGAAAACAAAATTGTTAAGTTAGTAATAAATTGTAATTAATTTAAAATTAATATTGAACCGTTAAATTAAGTTCTATCCAGTAGATGCTAGTTTATTGATTGACATTTATTTAAAGTATTCAAAATATACTGTCAAAACATATTGAAATAATCGTCACGAAAGATTGTATTAAAGCAATCGGTATTTGTCTTCTTTTCAAAACTTTTTAGAATACATGGTATGCGGAAACTGCTGTGTTTTAATTGATGGCACAATTTCCCACCTAAAATTGTCTCTAGGCCAAGATATTTGCTCAAATCGTAAACAGATATAATAGAAAATTCTTAATCGATCGCTTTGTTGTTCTTTTCAATTAAGAAAATCCACTGAACATTTCGTTGATCATTAAATAAGGAATTTCAATGTTTTTTTTAAGTATTATTTTAGTATCTAAATAAATTTTCGAAAATTCTAATTAATCGTTTTATAAAAATAGAAAAAATGACACAACATACATCAAGTATAATATGTAAGAACAGTCAACATTGACATATATATGTAGCATTTTAAAGATTTAGCTTTATATATAATGCCTTTATGTCAAACGTAAAATACCATTATTGGTGTATGTATATTATGTTTTACTACAATATTTCAAAGTTTAAAATATATCATGATTTTGAATTATTTGATATTGATAAATTTGTTTATAATATTTTTCAACGATATTCTTCTTTTAGTTAGGTTATACCAATAAATCACAGGTAAAATCTCTATATAACGAATACCGATGTAAATATATTTCCAGTATAACATACATTTTTTTGTCCCGAACAAACTTTCATACAATGCGTAATAATATTTTTACCATATTCAGTAAAACGAAAAAAATGGGTGTACCTACATATTTCGTTATAGCAGGATTTGATCTTGATACATTGATACATTAATGAATGACATTATGACACATGAATGACAACATAAAAAAAAAATTAAACATATTGTTGTTATGCAACAATTCGTTGTTAAAATATTTATGAAAACCATCATGGCCGTGCATAAAAAATGAGTTCCAAACTATATCTTATTCATATCCTAGAGATATATAGAATACATGTATTTCTGAAAGATTGTTTTTGATGCACTTATCTATTGCACTAACGGGATTTAAATCCGCGAACTCTGGCCCCGAGAAATTCGCAACCGTACGCACCTACCACCGAAGCCACCGACGCAACCTATGACAATAAAATCGTGAACGAATTACTTTCTTAAATATACTTTAAAATACATGTATATAAACACTTTTAAATTTAAAATAATGTTATTTTATAATGAATGAATGAATGAAATACCATGTTCGCTCCCAACGTGGAGCATATGGATCTACACATTGTGAAGATAT
>JAGVSQ010002467.1:12025-24594 GCA_022683975.1 Rhyacophila evoluta | reverse complement strand
TTTTTATTGAAAATATACTTTTTACGTAAAAATGTCTCGAGTGGTAAAGGTTAAAATAGTTATTGATAGATTTTCTCATTACTTGATTGAGAAAACTACAATAATACAACACTGTAGTAATGCCGAACAATTTCGGATAAAAACACAAAAAATTCACGATGTAAACACGAATCTTGGTCACGCGAAGGCAGGTAAACGGTCGATAATTAATCATACGAAAAAATATACCACAAAAAATAATAATGATGTTATTTAGTAATATAATGTATTTATTTATGTGCCAAATCATCCTCTTCAATCAAGGGCTTGGAATAAAAGTGAGCTGGCTGGTGCTGATTCCCACTCCATGAAATCGGCTTTCTACGTGTGACAACACTTCTGATAATTATCCGTTTAATTACATGTTTTCATCACTGTATATGTAAAGGGATAATGCAAGTTGTAAATTTAATACGCTCCCAAAACGAAATATACTTGAGTTGGTTGGTATATAAATAAATAATTATTACTTAAAATCATAAAAAATGTATACAAGATAATTATTATGAAGCATAAAACACATTTCGGGTGGGGGTGTCTACGACACGTAATTATGATGATTTTTGTGTTGGGAAACCACTAACTTAACTCTTGCTATTGTTAAACAACGATGTATCATTGTCGCGATGACAGCAAGGGACAACAAGAAAGATAATTTTGAAATCATTTTCTGAATGTCATGTATAATTAATAAGAAACGTAACTAGTTTTCTTTGCCGAAAAAATATACTTTTCGTACATAATAATCGTAAATAGAATGGTATCTCGCTGTCATTTTACGGTTTTGAAAACCATCTTAACAGCCAAATGCTTAAGAGATATCCTAGATATCTAATGTATTTAATTTCAGAACAATGAAAATCAAAGAAAACATTAAATATTTCGTTTATATTAATAAAGGAAATGAGAACAAAATATTTTTTTAGTTACCTAGTTAGCAAGTTAGCTGGATAGTAAAAATTTTATGTTTACACAAAACAATTGAAATTATCTTACAGCTATAGAATATTTATTATAATGAGATCGTAAAATCTTAATACAAAAACACAATACATTTTAACCCAATATTGTTTTATGACAGAAAGCGGTTGATAATAATATTCAAATACGTCTATCTATTGAAATATATCAATAAACAAAACAATAGCGAGTAAGAGGTTACAGCACAATTACAGGAAACGGATATTTGTCATAAAAAATAAAATAAAGTGTCTATGGTCTTCTTTATCAAAAACTGACGAACGACGCAATATGAATGACGCTCTTTCGTCAGCTACCGTTACGCATAATAAGCATTACGATGCTTTATTTTACAGTGTTTCAATTTAATTATACAAATATGTCCGAATGCATTGAAGGTGATGTAGGTCACCTTTTGATTGTAAACATAGCAATTTTGTTTACTCATAACAGTTATATTTTAACTGAATATCTTTCTTGATATTTTCAAATTCTGTAGACACTTTTTCACTTGATATCATTGCTTGCTACTTGTGATTACTATCAAAAGAATATTCAAATTTTAATTTCCCATTCGATTTCGTATGTAATGAATATAAAATATGCACTCTTTTCAAGTAGCACATATATATTGTTTATTTTATATTAAATTTATCAAAGACCCAGGCCCAGATTACGGAAACGCCTTAATCACCCGTTCGTATGTACAACTGGTTCAAAATTTGGGATACTATTTGCGAACTTGTCTTCCTCTTAAAAATATTATAATTCATGGCAAATTATAATAAACAGTTTTAAAAACGAATATAAGAAACTGTGTTTGACTGAGGCTATCTAAAAAATATTTTTATGTATATTTTTCCTAAATAATAACATTCAAGGATGAATTTTCGAGCAAACCGGAATGAGCCATATTTGCAATTAATACACTCAATGTATATTCAGTGGAATTTGTAGCCTGAACTGTTTGAACAGGTTTTTTTATTTACTCAAAACATATTTTTTGTTCGACCTGTGAAATTGTTTTTGTATGGACCAGGTAGCATTTTTTCAAGTTGATAATTTTATAATTATTGAACATAATTAATTCCGTCATATAATCCCGCATTATAGACGCATAACGAAGTTTTTTTCAGTTTTAAGCGATACGCAAATGAGATGATAAATACATATGATATATATTAGAGTTTTCAATTGTTCTGTGCGTTTGCCCCTTAAATGACTTTACCTCTTTCCATACGACACGTAAATATATTATACTATGCATCAAGCATATCAAAACATATTCAATAAGTTACTAAGAAATTATAAAATCTTTTTTCATTCCATATAAATATAATAATTTTTACGCATCAATATTCTCGGTGTGTTCGAGGAAGGATCTCTTCTTTCGCGTATGTACCTCATAATCTGTAACGCAACTGATTCGTCGCCAAAAATAAAATGTTTCCATGAAATGTATACGTAAATAAAAAAATAAGCCCGAATCGGAGATGGATGGTGTAAACATCTGCAGTACGTATGACCAATTTTATAAAGGCTCATTATTCATCTCCAGGTAAGTTATAAATGATTCTGCAAAGAACGAGCTGCACAACATTTTTTGTATCTTATTTCGAAATAAAAATTCCTGTGGATTAGTTATTTCAAAACATCACGAAAAAACTGGAGCATCGACAATTTCATGCGGACTACTTATAATAATTGGGTATTTCATTTTCTTATAGCTGCTTACAAAACGACAGTTTTACACAACGTGTACACAGAATGCTATTTTCGAAATTATCAAATAATGAAACTAATACGAAATATACACCCCTCTATTATGACTTATGAAACTATAAATATTATAATTAAACATTGTACTTGTTCAAACTTATAAACCATATATTGATGCAAAAATGTGCCAATAATAATTCTAGAGATTGCAGAAAATAAAACTCTACTTCACAAAGTGATTTAAACCAAAAAATTAAGATACGTGTTCCTGCGACATTGGCGACGATATATAAACTAACCACAAATCTTCTAACGTTACAATTATTTTTATGCAATGGTCAACACTACTTCAATATATGATATTGATTTAATTTTAAGTATAATTTATTTTTGTCAAATTTTATCCGAGGCATTCCAACCAATCGTACATTTCTATTTAGTCTAAATAATTATTTCATAGTTATAACATAACCATACATACAATATAAACAAAAATATATTATTTAATTGCAGTGGATGAATAATATATGTGTAATAGACTTATAATTCGAAAATGTCACTAAATATTGAATAAAAAAATGCTTGATCAACTTGTTATGTACAAATTTATCATTCTTTTAATACAAAGATATAAATTAATAAAAAAGTTTCACAACAAATTTCTGACACATGAATGATGATTTTTTTTTGTATTATAGTAGTAAAATTAAATGCTTTTATGATTTTTGGTTATGTGTATGAATTATAATTAAAAATATTACTTCTCCTTGTCCTTCCTCCTTTTTCGGCTAGATTTGTCTGTGCAATTCCGATACAGCGATACGGAAAAGGTTGTTAATGTTTTGATATATCCCATTTTGTATCTTCGTAAATTAAAATTTACAAACTACACTTCCACATTAGTTTCTATAGCACACGATAGTAATGTGGTATTTTTTATCGATTTAAATGAACCATTAGCACATTCGTACCCAGCTCACTGGCATATTCAAAATACCGTTATTTGATTCAAAATTAATTCTGTCACGACTTATAAGTGGCACAACTTCGCGTATACATAATCAACAACACGAATATTTAACTTATAAACATTAAAACAAATACTATGTAATACGTCAAAATTATAAAATTCAAACATTCAAATCAACACACAAGTCAACGGTTTGTAATCAGTTTTTAAAAATCACTAAATTATCTAGTATTTAAATTTTATTACAGTAAAATATAACACGTTTCATTGATTATTGGCTGATAATATGACCAATTTAATTTATTTGATAATTGAGAACTTCATTAATATCGTAATTAATATTAATATATTATCGTAAAAAATGTTATTTGTCACAAAAACACATTAATATATACAAATTTATGGCAATATAAACACCTTTATTGCATTGACTATTAAATAATTTATCTACAATGTTCTGTATTATAACTATTACAATCGGCAAACTTGGTAATATCGGCACTTCTAACGCATGTTCTGTATGGGCTTAAAAACCCGGCTTTATATGAAAATATTTCGGCGTTTTTTTTTTCACGGATCGGTTTCCTTGTGATACAAAAACATAGCGTACGAACCGCAATACTTGGAGTTAATATGAGTGGCCGGCGTGTACTGCCGATTAAAAATCGCCTGCAAGATCCAAGACCAAGTTCACAGTGAACGCAATGAGAAAAGGAAAACAGGTCTACCTTGATTCCTCGATGTTCTTAAACACCGTGACGATACGATTGTATATTATATTTGCATATTCGCGAATGAGGCACTTCTGTATATTGACACGAATGTGAACAGTGTATTTCAAAAATAATCCAAAAAATTATAAACTATTTGTATTTACGTCAATAATACGACATCGTTATTAACGTTCTACTACAAAGGCTTATTAAAAACAAAAACAAATTAAATAATTAATTATTTCATTATACTTGAAAAATATTTTCAATAATAAGAAATAGATGTGACCTAAAATAATAATGGATAGTAAATTAATAAAAATTTGATGCGTAGGTTGAATTTATGGATATACTTAAAAAACTTTATAAAGTGCTACTTCATTATCTAGTTCAATTGTATTATAATTTTCTAAAAATCCATAAAAAAATATTATGCACATAATATATTCTTATTTAATATTGTTACTAATTAAAATCACAAAACGATAATTTCAAGTACTTGTATGTATGTCTAAGTTTTATGAACAAGTCATGAAATCAATGATAAAAAATCAATAGTAAAAATAGCTATCTTATCTATTTGATTTGATATGAAATTGCATATTTTTTTTGAATAAGAAATTTCAATGTATTTTAAATTATTGGTGAAATATGAAATTTCCTGTAATTGATATGAATTAGCCAGTAAAAGTCGGAGAATATTAAATATCAATCAATATTCAATTTCAATAGGTTAATTAGAATCGTAATTTATATGATGGTTAATAAGTCAAAAACATTTAATAGTATAATAAGTTTTAATCAGTTTTGTACCAAGATTAACCGGTATTGAGTAATAATAAAGAATAAACAACTTGATGTAATTTTGTATCTGTTTTAAGATACGGAACTAAACATTGCTTTGTAATATACTTAATACCTTGAATAAAAAAAATACACGCCTGCATGTTTAATTTGTTGGTACAATCTGAACATTCAAGACTAAAATTTGCGTCGGTGGTTAAAGATACTAAAACGACAATACGCCGCCGTTGAGGTAAGGAATAAAAAAAAACCATAAATTGTGTAAATAAGATATAAATTCTTGAATTAATACGCGCTCCTTAGATTAAATAGAATTATTTTATTGACAATAAAATTAATATCGCTATGCAAAAATGCAGAAGTTGTCTACCTATGGTATGGATTCTATCACTAAGTTAAAATAATACAAATGAATAACATTGAAATAGTTTAAAAGAAACATACAGTCTACCATATATTTATATCTAGCCTAGACATTCGTTAATGTATGTATGTATTCATATTGTATTTGCATTCCGCATGTATAAATCATCATATTTAGCAGCAATTTTTTAATTAAATAAAAAATAAAAAAATAATTGAAAGTGATTTTTTCACAACGGAAAATGACAAGGTTTTCTATTTCTAATACATAAATGCCATAGATTCCCCAGAACACATATATGAAATTATTCATACAGGAAGCTTATGGCTGTTTTTTTATAAAACATGAACAATTTGAAAAGCGAAAATCGCGATAAAAAATAATTATCTATACATGAGAGTTCAGACAATTAATAAGCAGTTTCCATGTGGCACATTTAGTTAAAACCTAACTAGCTATGTAATTTTAACATTGACTGTCCTAGACGAGGCGTCAAGAATCTTTATAAAACAATGAAACGCCCCAACAAAAATCTATACAAAAAAAAAATTAATTTATTTTGCTATATGTAAAAGTTATTTTTTTTAAACTGTTTGCATAATTATACAAGTTGTACAAATATAAGCTTCAAGCAATTCACATAACAGTTTGTCCCTGCCACAACCATATGTAATTATCAATATTTATTATATTGGTAATATTTGCGTTAGTAAAAATTCTTAGAAATAACAAGAAAATCATGAAAAAATTAGGATAACAGTTGATGGCATGATAACATGGCAGTTTTTTCCCCCAAAATTAGAGAGCCCTTCTTTTCCAACAAAAAGTCAATGTTTTCTGACCATATCTCAGAACGTGCTATTATCGAGTATTTTTTTCTAAGAAAAAAAGACACAGATATTTCAAAATAAACATGTCTACGTCATGAAACGATCTTTTACATATTTATAAAGACTGCGGTCTAAAAGTTATTTTTTTCTACTAAAATACACATACTTAATCAGGAAATTTGCCGGCAATGAATTTAATAGCGCAACGAACTTGAAATTTGCGGTATGTGTGTATATATTATTGAAACAAGAGCTGCTAATATTTGCTAAGTCAATTGCCACTTCCATAGCAAGAGTGCTTCTTAGCTAGGAGCTAAGTAGTGAATAATTTAAATTCACTTTATGTAGAAGCACTAGTACAAACATATATTAATGTACAATTATAGTAATAATTATGAATATATGTATTTCTATCGAGGAATTATTAATTTTGGTTATTTGGATACTATAAATTCATAATTTTAGTTTGAGAGTGTCTGCAGTATGATAGACTAATTATTCATAATACGAGTACTAAAACATCAGCGTGGTTGCGCGGAATTATTAATCCGTATGTGAATAATATGTATGAAGTACCTAAACTGTGAAGGCAGATAGACCCAAGGGACGCCAGAAGAAACCTCCATAGGCAGCATTTTTTTATGCCGCGCAGAAGTTCTATATCCGATGATATTACAACATTCTAAACTCTAAAATAAGAATATATTGTATGCAAAAATTTATAAAATACTATTGTAACAATTTTTTAGTATTACACGATAAGATTCAAAACGTTTCGTATCAACATTGTTCTCTGTTGAGGAAAGAATCCTTTTATTATTATTTCTATATACATGCATAATTTAAAGCTAATTTCGATTACAGTAAAGCTACAAACGAACATAAAGGCCAAAAGATTTTTGGCAATTCACAAATGCTGAATTATTTAAATAACACGTTTGCTATTGTGAAAAATAATTATATATCCACACTTAACTCAGCGCGAATCAGGTTTGTGAGTCATCTCAAGAGTCCTATCTAAAAGACAACTTCATCTGATGACATTTCACACCTCTTATTAAAACATTGTTGGGTTTTTTCAATATAGGCAACATAAAAAAATATTATTTCAATTACTATGAGTCCGATTATAAAGAATAAAATTTGAATATAACCCAAATACTTCAACCCCTGGCATGGTTGGATCGTTTTTAGGAAATCAACCCATTCCAGCTAAAACCGAATACCTTGGAAAGTTGACTTGGTGGATATATTTTTAAAACAGCGACTATAGGATAAAAGTACAAGTATAAAATATAGTTCGATAATAACTTAAATGGTGTTTTTTTACCTTTATTATATGGTATAACATGGAATAATATTTTAATCAGTACCCTTTTTGATAGCAACGGCGTAATGTTTAAAATTGTTAAATAAAATTCATTTATATTAAAATAATAAATGTGTGTTTCATTTTTACGAACATTTTTTATCTGAGAGACGGTAAATACATTTTAAGCACCTGGAAAATATTCAAAAGTATGGAAATTAAATTTGGGGACAAAAATAAAATATTGATTCTAAGAACAAATTCATTTACATTTTAATTAGATAAAATAATTACGCCTCTATCTGATGCCAAAATCCAAACTAACACGAAATACCTGTTTATAAATGTCTACATGAATAAAAGAAGATTCATCAGAAATATTTGTATTTAACAAAAAATTCCATTACTAACCGCTTATTAAATTGCTAGAAATGTTCAGTAATCAATTATTATTCAGAACATACTGCGACGTTCGAATTATATATTCATTGAGCAATTGCGGATGTGCATATAAATGTTTGTTATTCACTGGTTATCTTGTTAAATACATATTTAAGTTCTTACCGATCATTTGCTTTAATAACTAACATGAATTCAATCAAAATATTTGCTTATAGTTAAGTTGGCAGTGCGGTTAAACTATTCGTGAGAAGCAAGCTTAAAGTATACCTACTATGAATGTATGGAAAATAGATTCGACTGAAATAATAAATATTTTAATTATACGAGTATAAGTATTACTGGTGAATTAAGAGTACACACAAAATTGAGAAATATCAATTGTATTTATAGTTATCGATTTTGTTTCCAAAATATTTTGTAAGTATGGCATAAAATGAAATTACCGTGAGAACTTACGTGTCCATCTTACAATTGCTGTCAAAAATTCGGCGATTATAACAATACATGGATGTAGTGGGGGAGGAGTCAGTTGATATGAATAATATCTGTCAAATGAGTGACACACTGGAAAGAAGGACATAAAAGTGTCCATATTATTGCCGGTGCGGAGGTATGTGGGCACGGTAACAATTATTACGCCTTGATCTCTAATGAAAAATCATTACCCTTTACCCATCATAACTCTGAATCGATATTAAATTAAAAATAGTTGGACGATAAATCTGAAGAAGTTTCTCTGATGATGAAGAAAGTACACAAACAAAAAAAAAAACCATATGCTTGTATATCCTAATTATATCAAAAATTGCATAATTGTTTCTTTACATTATATTTTTACTTCATAATAATGATGCATCTCATAATCAAAATGATATTTTTTGCAGCTTCGCACCTATTGCTTTATAAACACACTTGTATATGCAACAATCCAAAACATGACACTTAGCGTTGAGTTCAAAACTATTCAAAATTTGTAAACTTGTCTATACAACACTATATTTGCGCAAATAAATTCCATTCCGATATTTTTTACTTTAAAATGATTTTCTATATTCCAGTCGATTGTATCAATTTAAAGAATTGAGAATCCATTATATAATATAATTGAAAAATATGAATTCGTATACGTGCAATCAGGAAAATGGTTTCAGGTAACATTTAAGTATATTTGGAATACTTATTTCCATATTACTTACTGGCATACGAATAGCTGTATAAATGTACCCACATAAACACTTTATCTTATAATGTAAATGGTTATTTCATTCGTCGCTCTAAATATTACCCCTCGTACAACATTTATTTATTTTTGGGCTAAATTGAAATGTGTGAAAATAAGATGTGGGCCGGTTAATTAGTTTTTTGACGCTAGAAAATAGAATTTAATAAAATATGCTCCCATAATGTGACAATACAACAATGCTTGAAAATAACGTACCCAAATTTTACACAATGACGTTTAACCGGATGAAGATGTTTATAGTTTACCTATTATGAAAGGTATACTTTATTTATAATATGATAAATAAATTTCCCAAACCTTTATTATATATAATGCTTTATACTCCCCCGTATAAAGTTTGCCGTTGTTATTGAATTTAATTGTGAATATCAATGTGAAAGGCCTTTCATCATTTCTATACAGAAACATATACTTTTTGCTATTTAGCGTTTTATTATTCATATGAAAAACATATCGTATATACCTCAAATTTTATTTTGGTAGTATATTAACAATGGTTTAATAAACGAGGTCGGTAATATAAATGATATAGTTAAAATTAATATTAATGAAAGTGTGTTGGTATATGTCTAGTCTTTTCACTTTTCTAATACACGGTATTTTGATTATAAATACACGATAAAATGTATGAAAATATTTTAAGTCAAATCATATATCGACGGCTTAGGGTGCAAAGTTTCTAGCTCCACTCATAGCCGAAAATTACTCAATACTGCCATCTTGTTGCATCATACTGCACGCGTGTCCCGTATTCATTTCACAGCAGTCGTTTTAATTTATTTTTAAAAAAGTCCCATGAAAATTTAACAATTCCATTAGGTTCTGCAACCTACACTAAAAATAAATATATAACTCCGCTAGTTTATCTTCGGATTTGTCAAAAATGTGTCGTTCGTAAGCATTACAAATAAATCATTTGAATTGGGTTTTTTTTTAATAATCGAAAAAGGAAAAGTAATTAGTTTTTACACTGTAAATTACCGTAAATCACCCGTAAATTTTTCAAAAACGAAGTTCCTAAATTTGCACGTTACTCTCAACGTAAATGAATCAATTTTGTTGTAAAAAAGCTCACCTACAATAAAGTATTACATAGTAATTAGCGTACGATTTGTAAGCACGCACACTTTGGTACTGAAATTTGTGAGTTCTATTTAACTAGCTACAGACAGGCTAAAACTATAGGAAAACAAAAAATGCAAGAATAATAGACCAATAAATTTGATGATTACTAACCAATCTTCTTATAATTAATACATCGAAATAATAAACATTGTAGAGATCTATATTTGTGCGGAAGGGATATGATTAAAAAATATTTTGAATGATTATAAATAAAAGTTCTACATTATTTAATTGCAAACTGGAATAATTTACGTTGTGGAGATACGCATTACCCTCAAATGTTTAAATATAAGACTGCGTAGAAGATAAATTTAAGAAGATAAATATCATGAAAGAGTTTGTAAGAAATATGTAGATATAGCAATTTGTCATACCGTTACGTTAGTGGAATAATGTTTTTTATTGCGTATTAAATATATTACGAAAGAATTTCCCTACTTAATGTAGGAGATTTCACAGAAAATAAATGGGCATTTCATTCAGGGTCAACGACTAGGCGTTTAAATTGAAAACAAGTTCCAAACAAAGTTTTTCTCAGTAGGATGTTTTGATAACTGAATCACGGAAAGAAGAGTGTGGACCGTGTAACGCAATATCTATATTTATATCTAGACGTTATATTAACGTTATCATTATCAAAGAGAAAGATCGTGAAGATTGGACGATTTTCGATAATAAAATACCGCTCGCGATGTTTTCGCGGAAAAGTTTATAAAATTTGCTCAACGCGGAAGTAGACAATAAGATCGCAACTGTCGCGAAATCGTAATATTAGAACGAAGAAAAGCTCGCGTTTTGAATAGGAAAATCGACCTTGGGTAATCAAAAATCGATGGCAGTAAAACTGTAGGTCGACGATCTTGTTGTTAGTGACACGTGTTTCCTGTGAAAAATCTCTCACTCGCAAATTCTTGGTTTCATCTACTTGGTTAAAATATCCCAGTAATGTTAACTTACAACTTCTCGCTGATAAATCGTAAACCAGAAACATTGAAATATCTAAATGATTTCTACATTCTATACTTTTAAGCATAGGCGTCTGTAGCTGCTCTTATCTGCTATTTATTATAGAAATATCCGCTGACAAATTAATACTGATAAAAATATGATATTTAATAAATGTCAAACATTTTAAGCTTTAAAATATAGCATACAGTATTAAACAAACCATCATTTACTCTATATAGTGTAAATTCGTTGGTGAAGTATTACAAACATCAGTTATTTGCTTTAATTTAATATTAATGATACCACGTAATGTTTAATTTTTGGTTTCGGCTTCTATCTATTTAATGATACCACGTAATGTTTAATTTTTGGTTTCGGCTTCTAACTATTTAATTGAATTGAAAAGCATAGACTAACAATTATTTGACAATACGTACTCCTAATACAAAGCTTTTGGTTATTCATAGCGTCAAGAGTTATTATTTTTTGCTTGCCTATGACGTGTCTTATTTTTTGTTATGTTTTATGAAACTATGAGACTTGAATCCGTGACCATACACCAGATGATAAAGTATATTTTTTTTATAAAATTGTGCTTTCTTGTCAATCTTCGTGAATTCTAAGATGAATAAAGGTAATAATTACTATCTGGTAGCCGAAAAGTTTTAATACGCGCTTCAAAGCTGAAAATAGCGGGTTCGATTCTCACAGCAGTCGGATTTTAAAAAAATATAAAGAAGACTGGCGCCGAATGAGGTGAGTAATTGATGGTAACAGCTTTCATAAAAAAAATTGTCAAGACTCGTCTTTACGTGAATATCATGACACCATGTAGAACCATGTGCCCCAATTTCAGAGTGAACATGGTTTGAAAACCTTAAGAATTTTTTTGTTTATTTTTATGAAACGGAATGATTCAAATGTCTACTACTAAAAGATATATGACAGGCCCAGTATCAGACATGACCATCCCGCATTGAAGTGATTCTGAAATAATTAGAGATTGAAGGACTTATTTTTTTAAGTGTCCTTTGCTGACTTATCAAGACAAGAATCTGACAATTGAAATAAGTGTTTTATAAATACAGATTTTTTGTATGTATTTCATTTTTAACAAATACAGAAAAATAACATTTATAAAAT
>JAGVSQ010002467.1:0-12015 GCA_022683975.1 Rhyacophila evoluta | reverse complement strand
CACCAAATTTTTCTGGCATTATAATATTTGAAGTTTAAAAGATAAAAATAAATGAAATTGTTGTTTCCAGAACAAAAGTTACAATTGTCAGTGATGATCTGGATTCGTATTGAGATTTAACCATATTGCCACTGATAAATTATTGTTTCCAAAATAATTCGGAAAGAATAAACGATATATTTAGAAAATGTTGGTTAGTCATGTCTAGCACTGAGCAAGCCACATAATTGTAAGTGATTGAAAGAAATATAATAAAATAATAATTACTATTGTATATTTTGTTAATTCGTTGTCATTCAATATTTTACTGGACTCTATCCCAATGTAATAACTAACCGTTTATGTATGAGATAAAACGAAATATAAATCATTCAGAATAAAGTAACATTATAACAAATGTCAAAAAATTCTTGGAACCATATCATAAAACGCGTAACATCATTTAAAATTCGTCAAGGTAAATTAATTACCTCATCAAACATTTGAAGTCTTTTGTGAAACACATCAAAACGAGATTCAAAATATACAGTAGAACCTCGATATAACGGAATAATGATCGTGAGGATGTATCCTTTAAAGCCGAAAGTCCGTTGTACAAAAATCGGTATTACGAATGCATCTTGTCATTATTTATATTATTGTTATTATATTCAAGGAAAAAAAACAAGTTTTGTTTGCACTTTTGAAGTATGGTGTTCTTTTATAATCAACTTTCTAAAATTATGAAATTTTCCAAGACAATAACGCCATCTACTTTTTTACTTTCAGTCATGATGCGATACTCATTAGCACCTAGTTCACTACTAAGTACTATTATAATCTACTTCTAAATATTGTGAAACATTTTCTTCGGTTCCTTTTTCTCGAACATTATTCTACATTGTTCTGCAGAAATCTCGACCATCATTTTCTGGTCCTTTCATTTTCAATTTTTTTTTTTTCCGTTGTATCGAGATTTTACTGTGCTCTGATTCCACCGACAAAATATAAAATACTAAAAATGTATCATTGCGAGATGTTTTTAAAACATTCTCCTGAATAAAAAACAGTTTATTGTTATTTTACATGACCTGAATAATATTATTCACATAATTAGCCATACAGCTTTTGTCAATGAATTAAAAATCCGTAACTTAGGTGAAAACAATTGTTCTAGATTTATGGTTAAAATTTGCAAATTCCCTCTTCTGCGCATTTCCGTTCATCAATATGTAGCAATAGTTGCTGTCAATGCTACGCAGACCGATAAAATTATTATACTGCACGGTGTGTTTGTCAAGCTTTTTATATCCGTATATTCAAAACAATCGACATTAGATCTGTACCTAAAACATATGTACACTCAGGACGATGACATTTACAGTTACAATTTATAATCATAAGGCATATCAACTAGATTGAAAATACATCTACGTGCACACTGATACCTATAAATTCCCTCTTGTGACCGTGAAATAAGATTGCGGATTCGAATCCCACTCTATAGAGTTAGAAGATATATTTTTGCATATCCGATGGGTTGCGTAATCGGCTGATAAATAATTCTCGTGAAAGAATCAATCAACTATTGCGATATTTATATAATCCATTTCTAATGTGGACAACGTAAGAATACGGAGATCCATATGCTCCACTTTTATAACGGATATATTAAAATAACCTATCGTCCTAAGCGTTAAATTTTATAATCAAAGATCTTGTGAAACTGCATAGGATGAGTTATTAAGGGATGCAGGATAAAATTGAACTGAAAATGTGTAAGTTTACACAAATTTTTAAACACATTTTTATTCAACACGCATTTGTACAATTATATTTTATATGATCCGATAATCCAAAATATTAGACATATATATATATACAGCAATTCATAACAAACAGTAATTTTGTCATTTTTACTTACTTGGGTTGTTAAAAATTTAAACCAATTTACCAAAAAAAAATCACAGCATTTCTGAAGTTAAGTCGTTTAAACGGGAAAATTGAAGCTTCCTGGAGGCTATCAAAACTCACTCTTGTATGTATCGTTGGCGATGAAGCTTTCCAACATTAATAACGTAACTTAAGTTATACACATATAATACTCTCAAAATTCATATTTATAATATCCGTATTTAATTAACAATTCGCATTCATTATCACACTAATATAAATGATCAACTAACCTGAAATTGAGATCTGTAGAGTATATTCAAAGGAAATATCATTTTTCATTGTATGCAGTATCGTAGGAATAATAATAATCATACAGCGTATAGCATGCGGTATCATGCTGCAGGCAGTAAAGTTTATACTCATTACACTGGCCTCTGCGGAACCTTATTTTATAAATATTTTACTTTTGTCAAGCTTTTTTCATCTAGGGAATTGAACTTTCTAATGACTTGGCGGACCGAGAGTTTAAAAAGTTCCGTAACATATTAATGGATATGCATGCAACTGCAGTCGGGAAGTTTTATCGACTACTAGTGTAGTTAAGTAAATAAATGTGGAGTCTCTCGTGAATTATGAACTTTTATGCAGTGATTATAAAATTAAATTAAAAATGTAAATTCAGTATTAGCGGGTAAAATTATGATGTGATTTTTTTTATGAAATATTTCGTTTTTTCGCATAAAAACTCGTAGTATTTTGGTAACTTTTTCTCTATTAAGTAAATAAGTCATATAGATGTCCATTCTACCTGGTCAAACAGCATCAATCAACTCTTGGGTTCATACGTTAAAACTACCGATTTAAAATAAACTATAACGTAAATAATCTATAATCGTTGTAACATATTCGTACGGAGAATCATTGGTAAATATTTTATACCATGAAGACTTATGAACAAGATGTATTGAAAAAGAGAACGACATAAAAAGAAACTAGGAATGTGCCTATTTAAAAAAAAGTGTTAGATATCAGTACATTTTAAGCTTAAAATAAATAATCAAATTAATTTCATTTTCTGGAAATTCATGCAACCTTAACGTCTATTTATACGGTTATAATCATTATCTTCAAAGAGTAGACATATAAATGAATTCAATGGATTTATTAGCTACTTGATTTAACGTATTGTGGAAGCATAGTCATCTCTATATACGAGTACCAACATTTCTGTATTATTAGCTAATTTTGCTGGATGGAAAATAAAAAAAGTACGGTCCGATTTAAGATATGGTAACATTAGTTAAATTTACCAAGTGATTGAATTCGTTCACGTCAATAGCTTGTATGGGAACAAATTTTAAATATTATTGCTTCCATAAATCTAAAAGTATACCAGTGTAGACATATTTGATATAAAAGTATCTGACAACTAAAAGTAGAAAACGCCAAAGGGACATCGCGTCTTCTATGTATTGACATACAAAAGATACATCAGTTACGTGGTATAAATAAGAATACAACCACCGCTAGGGTTTTCAACCGTTCAAGATTCGCCCGCATTTAAGCCTCTTCCTGAATCGTTGTTGGCCGGATACTAGAACGCAAAACTTCCGGGAATCAAACGAAATGCCATCTACAATACGAATATACTTACTTTGTTGTATTACTTCCGAATTTTAAATACGAGCAAGCTATAATACAATACATTGGTACAGCATACAATTTTTTTATACCAAAACGTACAATATTATAAAGCTTATGGATTTATACAGTGTGAGACTATTATAAGAGGTTGATTTTTTAAATCCTTGAGTTGATGCTGGATTTGAGCCCGAGACTTCCAAAACTAAATTACATGGAATCGGCTACTGAGGCAAAGCGTTATAGTAATATAAATAATTCTAACCATTTGTATACGGATTCTACGCCAATTTTCAGCAAAATTATGGGCATTTAGAATATTGCGGTAACATTTACTTTGTAGAGTTAAAATATTTTTCTATGCAAGTCGTATGCGGAAATCAGAGGAAAAATTATCTTGTGGCACTATTAAATTTCGTATTTACTGTATCCTAATATACTTTCAATGCGAATTTAAATTTGTGCAGAGCATTTAGTTGACTCTTAATATATATTTTTTTAATTAATCACTATAAGGCTACGCGTAGTGACTTAACAAATATCGGTAATGTTTGTTTATTCACAGTAGCAACCCTAACCTTCGCGTGCGTTTTGTTTTCTTCATCGTCCGTTGCACCGAAGTCACAACTTGCAGTCGATTGTACAGACAAGCATGTCTAAAATTAGATCATCGGCACAAATAACGTCATGCCGAATAGTTGAGACGCGTATTTGCACGGCATTTCAGATGACAAAAATACTGATGCTACGACATTTTCGATACAGCCACAATACATTGTGTTTGTCATCTGTCTTTGCCATCTATGTAGTTCAAAATTATCAAAATGAGTCGTACATTTAAAACTGCTTTCAATGTATTTATTATATTCCTTTATTTGAACTGCCTAATTCTAAAATATATATATAACCAAGTTAAATTGGAAGGTATTTTTATTTAACTTTTTGATTATTTTATTCTCAAATTGAAAGTTGATTCAAGTTATGAAAAAACTTGAATTAATTAAATTATATGAACATTAAAACAGTAAGTGAAAATATTGTATACGTAAATTGATTAATTAATAATAGTGAGTATCTCAATGTATTGTAGTCCATGTTGTAGATATTAAAAATTTAGCTCAATATGAAAAAAAAGTTCTTAAACTCGTTCTTAAAAAAGTCATTTAATTGCCAAATTAAATAATTATTTCTCGATGGAATTCCACTTGATATAAAATACGCTATTAGAACAAAGTACCTCTTGGAATTTTTAATTAATTCTGATCCTAATTTTTGGCGTAGCAAAATTGTAAAATTTTATGCTAATTCCCAGATGAGAAATTAATAATTTGAAAATTGTAGAAAAAAAATGATAAGAAAATGAGAAAAGGATTAGCGAGAGGGTTTTTGAAAGAAAAAAACTTTTCCTCTAAAAGGTTTTTGGTATATTTAGATCACGCTTTTCATATTTTTAATTTATGGGCTGCAATAATTATTTTTACAGACTGCGTCATCATACACTTACGCTCCAATATCTGTTGTTTTTTTATCACCAGAAACGTAATTGAAGACGTCCATGGAGAAAAACGTCTTTTCGGAAATAAAATGCGAACAACATATCAATGTAAACTTATAAGTAACACAATATAGCTGTTAATATTAAATATGTGAACCAGTGCCAATTCGTAAGTGCAGATCAGATTTATGATTTATAATTATTACTTACTCCACAACACATAACAGTTTCTTCCATATACAATCAAATAATTTGTCTCGAATAATATTGGGTAATTGTAACACCCAATATATAATATAATATCATTCGCTCCTAGCAGTTCGTACAACAAACAGCATATTATATTACCGTGATTTGCAAATCGTTTGATTGTTTATAGATCGCCTTTAGACATGAACAATCGTTCAAACCTGTATTTATATGGTAATTTTGATTTCCGGCGGATGCGGATGGCATGACGCCTCCTGGAGACAGAAGCGCACATGTTGTTGTTGACCTCCGACCCTCCGGCTTCATTGCTTGACACCTCTGAAGGCATGCGATATACACCTCACAGCACCACTTCTTGAACTCCACTGGCGCACTGTTTTGTCAATACGATCACTACTTAAAAAATGGCTCTGCAAGGTTTTCCAGAAACACATTGAAATACACTATCAAGGCATTTTTATGTCATTAACGTGAATACGTTTTCAGGCCTATTGTCAATTTGCATGTAATATTTTCAGCGTAGCCACTAAGATTTTTACCTTCGAATTAAAATTGTCAAAACAAGGAACTCGCTTTTTATATCAAATGGAAAGATTTGTAAATAAGTACACGATAAATTAAAAAAAAAAAAAACTGTTTATCGCAATTATAACGTTTTAAGTACTATGATTTTTCAGTAAGATCCATTGAATAAAATTTGTAAGAATCGTCAACAAGAAGATAACCACATAAACATTATACCATATCAATAGAACAATATTAAACGATACCCATTCTGTTTCTTCATACGTGAATCCGACCTCAGATTAGTGACCAGAGTGAAAGTGTGAAACTCTGATGGTCTGATGGAGGAGTATTCGGGTATTTAAAAACAAAATTCTCCGGAAAACAAACACTTGTCAAAAAAACAAAAAAGCACAGATGGCGTGTATGCGCACTTATGCGTTGAGATCCTTGAGCAATAATTGTTCCTACCTAAATATCTTTTTCGATGACAAGAAGACAAGTTACGTTATCCGACGTAAGAAATCCAGAACTCTAGATAATGTCATGCGAATGAACACAAACTGACGCTGGGTGTCTGGATGGCTGGACCATCCAAAAAGAGATGGTGTGTAAATATGCAAAGATATTGTTAACTAACTAGAGAGAGTGATCTGGCCTAATTATTATGGTGATCTAAATGATTTTTTGTGACACCGTTGATAAAATTTGGGTTTTTGTAACTGAAAAAAATAGTTATATTTCAACAGTGCTCAGAATATACTAATCCATTTAAATCTACCTACTAACCAAAATATTGGTGTTCATCATAAAAGTGGTGGGATAAAGAAGTAGATAGATTATAGAATTTACCAAACATTGGAAATTTGGTAGTTGTAAACGGTGGGTATATAAATATCATTTCTACTTGAACTTGGCAGGTATTGTTTAAATTAGAGAGGTCCATAGTGCAATAAATGTAACACAATAATTACGGGGCATACCGTTCAATAATCAGTTAAATGATAACTTGCGATCAATATTCTATAGTTTTGATCGTTTATGTAATAATGTTTCTTATCTATGAGAGATGAATAAACAGAATAGGACAATTAATTGCAGTCATTGTGCATTTGCATCGACCTTGTTCTCAATTCATTGCAGCCAACGTAGAAAAACATCCGCTGGATAAATCATTATCAGCATCTTCTACTATGCCGATGAATTATTTGACTCATCTCTCATTTGTCTATTTAACCATAAATTTCTTTGAGTTTGTTAAGGGTTAGTTAACCAGTTATCGTCTTAGATACGAAAATAGAAACTAACATCACGGTACGTAAATAAAGTGTTTTTTTTAATGATGGAATGCATTAGGCACTAGGGCATCTATTTTTAAGTGCTTTCATATATTTTTTAAAAAATGGTACCTCTTTTCAAAAATGTATTTTGCTTCTTTATTGACTTTTTAACTTGATATTTTAAATTATGTGTTAAAATTAACATGACAATTTATAAAATACTTAAGTTAAATTTGTTATAAATTCTAATACATTTTCCCAGCATAAAAACATTGCGAACATAATTTATTATTTAAACCCAGTGTTATAGAAGAGCCAGGGCGCTGCCCTTCAACTTTTTGTCGCGGAACTTACTTTTGATAAGTGGTTATTAACTAGTGTATGATCTTTTTTAAATTTTACATAAAAACAACATTAAGAAAATTTATTTTCAATTTAACAAGAGGTTAAAATTCAATACCTTCCTAGAACATTTTTATTTAGAACAAAACTACTGTATGCTTTTGTCAAAAGTCATGAGACTGTCCTTTTTGAATATTGGTTTGGGGCATGAAAGCGGCAGAATATTTTTTAATTGGCACTATTAACAATGTTATGCTTGTCAATGTGAATTTCACTCAAATTGAATTACACAATTTATTAAAAGATAAATACGTTATCGCATATTTACACATGTCCTTAGTTAATTTATGAATTCCAATGCCATTCCGAATTTAAAATAAATGAATAAATAACTAAATTTCATAACATATTATAATTACAGAAAACATTTGGTTTATTTACTAAGTATGAATTTTCGGCGTGCCAGACTGTTTACTAGGTAAACGAGTCATGTTTTGGCTGACTAAATATCTATTTGTTATTATATGCGGTGGATAATATGTATATTTAACATTATAATGACAGAATGAATTGAATTTTAATAAAACACGTATGTTCGTTCTATCAATAAAAACTAAGCAAATAGTTTGGTATTCAACTCATTTTATTTCGACTACAATTCGTACGTTGTTATTTAAAGTTATTACGTGATACCATCATTGTTATTAGTGGTTATGTATCGTCGCTCCCAGAGAAAAACTCATCAGTCAACAAATCGTTTCGTTAGAACGTGTATTAAGCTGTATACATCGTGATTATTCAAAAAAGCTGTTTTGATATAATCCAACCTATATTGTATAATGTCGAATAGATTAATAGTATAAAAAGACAAAGGTCGCTCGTCGTTTAAATTGATAAATAATAATAAAAGCACATAAAACAGAAGTGTATCGACACAGGCGGAGTTTTTTAACAGTCCATTACACAAAAATTCCATTGCTTTTGAAACCGCATATCTGAGTAATTATCCACAACGATAATAAAATTGTTGCGTTATTTTCAGCGAAAAAGCCGCGACCACGTTTGTTTTTCGATAACAGCTTTCCACGAGCTTTCCTCACACTTCTCAAACTGTGATCTCTATACGAATTATGCTGTATTTAATATCGGAATAGAAGTCACAGCACCAGTATAAATAATTTATAATATATCATTTTTCGTGCAATATTTTTTATTTAATACAACAATGTGTCCTCTTTTAAGTGAAATATAAGAAGAAATGACACACTTTTTTAAAGAATGTTTGCTCCGAAAGTGGAGCATATGGTTCTATGTAGTGTGCAGAGATTTGGTTATCAAATAATTGCGCGATCTAATGAGCTGATATTCTACATTTTCAGATTTTTTTTAAATCCGGCAGATGTAGAATTCGAGCTGACATATGCGAGACACGCACTATTACCCATTGCCGGGAAGACATTATAGAAATAATCCGTTGATAAAATAAGTCGTTATAAATCAGAATGCCATATCACATGCAAACATCTTTGTCATTTCAATAATCCTAGTTTTGTAACAGTCAATAATACAAAGCTTACCCAAGGACTCGTGGGCATAACTCACATATCCCACGCCTTTTAAATTAAGATTTTTGGATCAGCATAGATTAAAGCGTTTATTCATTTATAAAGAATATTATATTATGATTTAAAACCGTAATCTGTAGAATTAATAATGTATGTTGTTGTTCAGAATTTCTCTGCGATATTGAAAGTGTTTTCATTTTACTTTATTTGTTTTTTTTATGACAGAAAACTTTGCGTTTAGGAATCTGTCGGCTAGAGTATTTCGCGCATTCTATTTTGATGCGGCAACCGAAAAATTAACTCTCGCGGTCCGGACGAAAACAATACGCGACCGACGCAACACAAACACGAAAACTATCTCTGCCAAATAATTGAAATTCAGATGAGAGCATAACAGGGGTACACCGAATATCTACTCGTGGGACTATGTTTTTCCTACTCCAATAAGCAAGCGCCAGTACACAACGAAATCAGCGAAAATTTGACGTAAATTAAACGCAAAAAAAAAAAAAAATACACAATTTTTGGTCCAGTTGGCATAGAGCTAAAGGTCGGTATATTCGTTTTAATGAGTATAATATAATATGTAAATACTAAAAACAAACTAAGTCGCAGATAAAAAAAAAACATTTTTTAATCGGGATATCTTCTTAAATATATATCCCGTTTTTAACCAAAAAACAATCTATAAAACGGCATCACCGATTGTGTTTAAGTATTTTTTTGCTATTTATAAATCGAAAGTAGAGCATAATGTATCTCTAAAATTTGAAGTTGTCCAATATAGAATGTAGATATATCTGCAAAATGAAGAATTAATTTTAATTAAACTGTTATTCATTGATATTTGCTGTCAGCCTATTGATGAATTCATTAGACATCCAATCCAGATCGTGGAGTTAAACAATAGCAGCTGGGGTTTTCACAATCATGGACTTTTCTTCTTAGTCCACCACATGACATGAATATATTATATGCATTAAATATGAACCACGTAATATACTTTGGAAATGCATTTAAGAACAAAACAATTGATAAATTTCTGATTGAAAAAAGACTGCAAAACTGCAGTTCTTTTAATTTTCTAAACATTAGAACATGGATGGTGAACATTAGTCAGGAAACAGTGGGAAAGATGAGATCATAACTTAATAATGACTTATCACCTCAAAAACGATAGTTACTCGCACATAATCAAGATAAACTCATACAGCATATACTAGACAACACAAATTCCATTGGAGATAAAAAAATCAGATTTTTTCTACTTAAATTTAAACTTAATTTTTTTAAAGTTTGTTAGAATTTGCATCACGTCACGTAACGAGGATATAAAACGGACCATGCTAAAACTAATTACTGGCAAAGTGAAGCTGCGATACTGGACCTGGCGTCATTGCGGACACATATTGCGGATGCGTCAAGAGAGTCTTAACTTGACCTGCCTATTTTTCAAGCCGACCGGTTCACGGCGTCATAAAAGGCCAATAAATAGTATCTATAGAATGTATTCGGCGGAGTTAGGAGTTGAATTTATGACCTGGGAGGGCACAAGAATACTGACGGGCGACAGGGATTCTTGGAGGCGGTATGCGGTTTCCATGTGCTTCACTTAGGAAACGAATTCGGAAAAAGAGAAATTTTAAGTTTTTAAACTATATTTTCAATATCAGTAAATATCCGATCAATATACACGTTAAAATAGAACCAACATGAGGCTCTATTTATTTTCTCGAATTTAATTAACGTATATTACTACTACTCGTAAACATGACACTTAAAATATACACATTTAACCGACGTAGTTTCATATTTGATAAATGAAATTGGAAAAATGGTTACCGTATCATTTAATAGAATCGCATGATTTCACAGAGACAATTTGTACTAATCGATTACAGTTTTTAAAGTATTTGTTAGTTGTTACTATGGTGACGATTTTTTTTTTTTTTTGGTTATTCAATAACCATATCAAGGTTCAAAGAAACCTGTTGACCCAATTTTGAACGAAATCGATATTTAAAAATCGAATACATATTTTCGAAAGAGACAAACAGACAAATTTGTTTCTTTGAACGGACTGATATTTTGCAATAAATTTAATGACCGTCCACTCAATTTGAGCATGGGCCGTTCATTCATTGCAATAAAACGAATGTTCCAGTAGTTTTCAACCGGCAAGCCAATTGTTCAGAATAAACATAAATACTTGAATTAAATTAGTTTTTGATATTAACAAATAAATCGATTTATAATTAGGACGAATAATTCGAATTTTTCGACAATTATTGTCGAAATTAAATATCGAAACGTTGATTTGGTGGGATACTCCGACAAGTACCCTTCATCATGCACACTCCAAGGCGATGTGAGGAAGCTATTATACTAACAGAGATAACTGCATTTAATTCTTCAAAAAACAAAGTAAGATTTCTATGTCTATAGCAAAGTTAATAAATCGCTTATGATAAAACGATCAAGTATCCACGTAGCACAAATTTTACAAATAATGAAAAGATATTTTTTTATGTATTTACATCACTCACTTGAAAAATACATTCATTATGTAGTTAAGTATTATGCAATATCGGTATGGTGAGATTTTTCATAGTTATGATGCATGGTACGCAACGTATTATTTTATCGTGAGCGACATAATGTATATGTTCAACCATGTTTGCTCCCAAAGTAGAACAGATAGATCGACACAGTTGGAAGAGTATTGCTTGCCACGCAATTTCTCAACTCAATAGACATCCAGTCCGGCATTTTCGGATTTTGTGAGAATCGAGCACGAATACCCCGGATTGCTAGGCGAAGTATTGATCAATAAATATCAACTCACAATTTAAAAAAAATGGATCAGGTACCCATTTTTTCCAGATTTATACAGATTATTTTTCACAAAAAATGTTTGTCAAACAATTGCTCAACCCACTGAGCATTCAGTTCTGTATTTTTGGATCTTTAAATCCCGACAGATGTGGGAATCTAACCTGCCTTACACTGGATTCATCTATAATAAATTCAAATATTTACTAGATATAATATGATTAATAATTAATATTTTCGACTGATGGTGCTTGATGGAAATTGATTTTAA
>JAGVSQ010002466.1:0-24596 GCA_022683975.1 Rhyacophila evoluta | reverse complement strand
GGTAACGTATTAAACTTGTAATTTGTAATGTTACAACATGTAATAAATAAATAAAGAAATATTTTCGATACCGATTTCAGTCCTTAAATTATGTTCAAGATCTTTCCATATAAAAACGTATTTTTTGGTTGACGTCTTTACTTTTTGGAATGGCAATAATATTATTAACCGAATAAATAATACTAACATGATGAGTCTCAAACTGACCTGTCCACTCTTTAAGCAGACCGGTTGTCGGCGTCCTGGAAGGCCGCTAAATACTATTTATGGAATGTATTCGGCGCAGTCACGGGATGCATGTATGACCTGTGAGGTGGCAAGAATACTGGCGGGTGATAGAGATTCTTGGAGGTAGTATGTGGTATCCATATGGTCCACTTAGGGAGCGGGTGTGTAAGAAGAGGAAGTCGTTATCGATATCGAGCATCATCGGGGTGTCGAATCATTTATTCGATAAAAAATATCTCCTTCGTAAAAATAAAGTTGAGGTGGCCCCGTTTACAAATGTCATTTCATGGCAGCCGCGTACGTGTGACAAAAAATAAGATTGACGAAGAATAAAAAATAATGTGATTCGTTTCTGCCGAGCTTTTTTCAGCGGCCTTGGCATTTTGGGGCAAATAAGTGTATCGCATAACAGAACACAGACAATGAGAGCCTTCGCGAACACGCGTAATCCGGTTAGACTAGCAATAATCCGCTCGAACTGGCGCCACATGTCCCCCTTTCCAAATAAGGAACATAATTATATTCCGAATGATCTAATTCACCCCGTGATGGAAATTCTTTCTTTTCGGATAAACTTACTTTACCCACCTAATTGTTTACGAAATAGATAAAAGATGATTATCTATCGCTCTCGTTGGTCATATCGCTTACGGCAAAGCAATACCTCGTATACCATTCGACACATTTTTTTTATACCATATTTGCTCCCAACGTCGAGCATATGGATCTACACAGTGTGAAGACATCCACCCCGAAAGAGAAGTATATGGATATCCGTAATGTAAAGACGACTTGACAAATACTCAACCCAATGGGCATCCAGTCCTGCATTTTTCGGATTTTTAAAATCCGACAGATGGGAAATCGAGCCTGCATTCCCCGGATTGCTAGGCGCGCACGCCACCAACTACGCTACCAAATTTTACAAAAGATGGAAAAACTCACTAACACTACCTTGATGTAGGTGATGATTTCATATATCGTCGACAATATTACAGGAACACGTATCTCGGTTTTTTGGTTTACGTTACCTTGTTTCACTGACACATTTTTGCGTTAACACATTTTATACAGGCTTAATAAAATATATGTGTTGATGCGAGAGATTGCAATAATAAAAAATAAAACTATACTTTACAAAGTGGCTTAAACCAATAAATCGACTTACGTGTTCCTGCAATATTGGTGACGATATATATATATTGCTGCTTGGTATACGAAGTATTCCCCTTTAATGGGTGGTATATACTTCATGTACGGATCTTACAGCTACCATGTTGGTCTTCCGGGACACTCGCTCATCGATTTGCTTCCCCTAAGATATACCAGCATCTTTTATTCCCCCGAAACATCCCATGGGTTCCATGATGCCAAAATTCCACATGTTGGAAGGTCGAAACGTTCCAGCGATATTTTCACAGTTTGTCCTGACCAAGTCCAGCCTGAAACCGATGAGTTCTTCACTAATCTCCGATTTAAATCGGACTAGTCTCGCTATTTATTCAGTGTATCCAAGTGGCCTATAATTGTTTGAATGCTATGAATCTCTGTTATTCAGACATCGTTCTTGAAGAAAATTTATTATCAGACAAACACTCAACTCGCAGATTTTCTTGCGGGACTTGAATCCACGACCTTCGAGTGATTCATAAGCATGAACGTCCGCTTGCCAACTCGGCCATCTAGATGTGAGAGATATATATCTAAAAACATACACAAATTATAACAACTGATTCGATATATTTAGGTTTGTTGAACTGGTCAAGATTTGTAATACAGTTTTCGGTCTGCATCCCACACATCATTCGAAGATAATTTTTAAATTTCCGCATTAACAAATTGTATAATTTATTATTCATTTCGCTCATACATTGACTTCAGTGATTAACCATTTAGCTCTCATGCTATTCATCTCGTTCAAAAAACTGCTTTTCCTATTCTCACGTGTGATTAAATGTAGCAAAAAACTATCTTGGGAAGATAAATTTGGCAGGGTGTTTCTGAGATCGAATTACTGTATTTTAAATATTCGGGATTCTGACTGAACTAGACGGCGGCGGTCTTCGGATCTTTGCGTAAGGTAAATTACCACTTGCTGCCTGGTGGGTGAGCGCGCGCACTTATAACTTGTATGGAGATGTAGATCACGGATTCGAGTCCGTGGATGGATAGAAGGTAAAATAGATATCGTGTGATTTAATCGATAGGCTGAAAACTAAACATAAATTTCAAATATATCTTCACAGCTTCCATTTTCGCAAGATTTTAAGTATTTGGACTTTTACGGAACAATTTTTTCTACAGCAACTGATTGTTTTCCATTCGCTTCGAGTAGCGATTGAAACTGCATTAAAAGGCTCGTTTAAATATGTCCATTATTATATTATAGATTTAGTCGATGTGTAGGTATAACTAATATAGTCTCCCCGGTTAGCTCATTCGGTAGCTTGCGCGCCTGGCAATGCGGGTTCTAGGATTCCCCATGTGTCAGATTTAAAAAATCTAAAAATGCAGGACTGGATGTCCATTGAGTTGAGCAATTGTTTGACAAACGATTCTCGTGAAAAATAATCCGTCAAGACGTCTTCACATTGCGGATATCCATATACTCCATGTGGAGTGGATATGTTCATACTGTGCAGATCCATATGCGCCACATTGGGAGCGAACATAGTATAAAAAAGGGTATAACTATATCTTCGAAATCATATCAATGTTACTAGTTCGTAGAATTTAGTCTGGTGCTATATGCTATTCATCAATGCCTTAGCTGCCAGGAATGGCTAAGCTGATCCTCTTGACTTGTATAAACATTTTCAGACATGCTAAATAACAGCAGTTACACGGTCGTGAGTCATGAAAAGTCTTTTAAAATATATCATATCATCGATAGCGCGCATTCGTAATGTTCAACAGTGCTTCGCGTGTATATCAGCTGTCTTGGAGAATTCTAAATACATACGTTTTTTAACAATTACTCTTCATAATACCTCTGTACGGATTTAAGACTTTAGTATACAATTACGGAATTCGAATAGCTTAATATCAATTTCTATCTGGCACTTCTAATCACCATTTCCCGAACTCACGCGGTCGGATTCGGTTTTTACGACCGGATCTTGCGAGACCCTGTTTCTTTTATGCAACGGGCAATTGTTTCGCCCTCTCAGACTTTCCGCTCTGATTGTCGAGGCAATTTGCAATTTTTATAATAAATTTATTTCCCTGTGCGATAATAGCGAGCGATAGAAATATGAATTCATAATATTTCATTTTAGTGCGCGAAGTTTACTTCGTGAAACGTCTTCATCGTGTCTTGAGTTGTGACAGACAGCTGGTGCAGACGGGCGACTGCATATCAATTACTTTTTACTGCGTTTTTATTATTAAATTTTATAGTCGTGCTGCACAGCTGTAATTAATGATGACGTGAGAATTTAATCATATGCAACTCATATGGCTAGCCAGATGATGCTATCAATATTATAAAAAATTACATTTCAAGTTGTCAGCCATACTGTCACAAAATCTACGGTGCTAGCTTCTGAGTGTCATACAAAAATTGCTAGTAAAGTTAAAGTTATACAAACATTGCTAGATCAATTACTGTAATTAGCTATGAAAATGAATTCATTACGTCTAATAATATAAAATAAGTGCAAGAAATAATGACAGAAACGAAAGAGACGACATTTTCAGGCAGATATCGTTTACTGACTGACAACTTCATCTAGCCGCTCTGAATCTCTGATGTGAGTGTTGGATGCTGCCGTTATACACATACCAACATCATCTCATACACATACATATACACAAATGCTGGTCCTAGATGTTATAGGGAATAATTATTTCATTTGATAAATATCTTATTTTATCAATATTTTTATTTCGTAATGGGCTTATTATGAGGAATACATAAAGTATGTAAACCTTGCAATCAATATTTACATTGGTACAAATTTTAAAAAATGCACATTGCTCTTATTGTTACAAAGAATCTAACCAAAATATTTCTCTTCGTCTTTTCCAGATAGCAGCCATGTCAGCACCGTCCAGAGTATCATCCAACGGGTCTCCCGCGGCGCCCAATGTGACGCCCAACGTGGGGCTGCCTTCTTCCGCCTCAGCCCTATCCCTCACCTCTTCACTGCTCATGAGCGAGTGCGGGGGACCGCCATCCATCATTTCCCAGCCTCAGGAGAGCCAGCCCAGGCCTGCATCTCCGCCTCAAGACCACAACTCATTGTGTCATCTCAGAGCAGCCGAGTTATTCCCGAAGAAAGAATTGGAAGCAGAAGAGCCATGTCTGGCCGTTCCTTTTGTGCCTATTTGCGGTGAAGCTGTCCAGGTGATAATGCAATCCATTTTCTTCTTTTACATATCTGTTATCCGACGTAGCATATTACAACCATATTATAGTGATGAGGAGTTCAGTTACCTTGCAGAAAATAATATACTGAGCTTTTTAGTTTTGGCTTATTACAGTGGTAGTCAATATGGTGCCTACCGTCCACTAGCAGGCAATTCAAGCTTTCATGTTGGATGATAGGATGATAGTTTTCTAATGCTTTGCAGGTATTTTTTTAGTGTATCTAAATTAAGTTAATGCAGAACCGGTGGGTGGTTAGAAAAATTTACTACCATCAAAGATACAAAAGTGGGCGGTAGATATAAGAAGGTTGAATACCTCTGGTCTATAATATAATTATTAGTTGTATTGAAATTACAAATCGTACTGCTTACTCGAATTTTTTACTTTGTTTGTCAATAATACCAATTTTTCTCTCCCAACTAGCATACTTAAGACAAGTGTGATGCAATTGTTACGGACTTATATGACAAGTGCGCATAATAATGAAATTCTTTTTTATACCTTACAGTATTTGGGTCGCACTCAAGATGGCATCCTGGCCCTCTCTAACTACAGGGTTTACCACCGTGGGGCACAGGGTGCTGCCACCATCATTCCACTTATGCTTGTGGAGAGTGCCGACATACGGGACATTTTCTATCTTCACATCATGTGCAAAGATGCCAGGAGTCTTAGGTTTGTTTCATTGCTTTTGATTTGTCTATTCTTTAGTTCACCTCTGCATAAAACTGAAATATCTATCAACGTAGATCTCAGAGGTGCATAATTTAGTTTTGACTTGGTATCTTGACTGATATTTTGAGTCTGCTGACTATCCGAAGCATCTTTTTTTTAGTTCTTAAACCGACCTCTCAATAATATTGTTGTCAATGAAATTTCCAGAGACATGAATATATTCTACCTGAATCGGAAAAAGTATCTTTTTCTCCAGCCATTACTATATCTTTAGCTTCTTCAAACCAATTCTTCCTGTCTTCCTTATTTTGCCCCATTGCGGACACCAATATCTAACAGATTTTTTCCATGAGTAAAGATTACCAGTCTTAAAAACCTGTGTCATCTTTGTGGTCGAGTGTCCACCCCATTGGTGACACTATTCTCGTATATTACAAGTAGTTCATATTAGGTGTAAAGATTTAACATGAAATTTTTTTATTTTCAGGTGTACATTTGCAAGTGGCGAGCGATGCGCAGAATGGCTTCGGCGCATAGAGACGGCCATTCAGCCTCCATCGCAACTCGAAGAATTGTTCGCCTTCCCTTATCATGCGTGGGCTGCAGAGCCAGGGGGTGCTGAAGTTGCCAGGAGATTGTTCGCACAGCTTAACCATGATCCACAAGCTGATTTTAAAAGAGAGGTACAATGACTTATTTTTTCTTTACTCATATTTATCATTGCATATACCGTCACCGTGATTCGTATTTTATTACATTGTTACACTAATCAGAGCTCATTTTCGACTTTGGAATCTAACATTTAAATGTTAAGTTAACGATTAGTCAGTGATGTCTCTATAACCAAGCTATGAATTTCAATAATGAAGTGAATGTAATCCAAATGTCAGTGTATTTGCATGTTTTAAGAGAAACCTATCCATAAAATCTTTTCTCTATTCATGATCGATTGCCAAAGTGTTATACTTCAGCAATACGTAATATTCAACATTCCCTCGAGTACTATTCATGTAAATAAGTTTGTTCATTATTATTTATTGAATTAGTACCTTCTAAAATAATAAAACCTCTATTCAACAACGATAGTATTAAAAATGTCATGTATTTTTGAGTACCATGCCCTCTCTAAAAGTGGAACAAATTATCTCGATAACGTAAAGATGAATATTCCAGAAATAGAGTGTGGTAGAGCTTAGAGAAGACTTTTTTTCACGAGAAATGGTTTTCTGCCATTTGCTCCATCCATTGTGCATCCTACATATTTTAAATACAAGACAACAGAAATACTTGATAATATACTAATGTATTCATTTCTCCAGGTTTCCCGTCTACAGTTTGATCTGCACGGAGCGTGGAGGGTGTCTTCTGCCAATTCTGAATTCCGACTGTGTCCTTCCTACCCACCTCTTCTTCTGGTTCCAGCTTGCGTCTCCGATGATGAATTGGAGACGGTTGCTAAATTCAGAAGCTCCAGGAGGATACCAGCTGTCGTTTGGAGGTAAGCTATAAAAATTATGAAAATCAAAAGGTTTTAAATTTAAAAGATTATTAATTTACCATAACAATTCTTCGTTGCATTCGAGTTTTTCCAGATCATAATTTCTATAATTACTCATACAAAAATCCTATAAATATTCCAAATAATTATGAAACATTGTTTATAATTTATGACATTTAAAAATAAGCAAACTTATTTTAAATGATATTCGAAAATAATAGATGACTTTTTGGGCAGCGAAAGATTTCTAACGTTTAACATATATAATACATTTACCATAATCTACCCAGCCATAGCAAGTAGAAATGTTATCGATTTGTTTGTTTTTAATCTTTAACCTATGTTATTATATTCAAATAATGAAAATAAAATTTTAATATTGCCACAGACATCGAGGAAATGGAGCAGTGATTGCCCGTTGCTCTCAGCCAGAAGTGGGCTGGCTCGGTTGGCGTTCCAACGAAGACGAACAACTCATCGCCTCAGTGTGGGCGGCTTGCAACTTCGATCGCGGCCCCACTGCCTCAGCAAACACCGTCACCACATCAGGGCCAGGTTCTAGGGCCGGTCCCAAGGTCTTGATCGTGGACGCCAGGTCTTACACATCGGCGGTGACCAACAGGGCAAGAGGAGGAGGATGTGAGTGTCCGCAATATTACCCGTGTGCCGAGATCCAGTTCATGTGTTTGCCGAACATTCATAGTGTGAGAAAGAGCTTCCAAGCTTTGAGGGCACTCGCCGCAGAACCTCCTGATCATGCCAAGTAAGTTTCTGCAGTATATTGTTTTATTGAATATGTTGAAGAAGAAGAAGTTTTATCAAAATCAATATGCTCAATATTTCTATTGTAATAGAGATTTAATATTTGACTAATGACAAAATTTTTATTAGTTATTTATTTATTTTGAATCTTATAAATAATCAATTTTCTCACAAAAAGACATTAAATGAGTTTGAAGAAAGGTAATGTTGATATAATACAGTAGATACTTCTGCCATTAATATAAATACTTGTTTATCTTCCTTATCAGTTGGCATTCTGTCCTGGAGCGATCTCTTTGGCTCCAAGCGGTCGGCGGTCTGTTGAGGGCGGCTTGTCTTGTGGCACGCGCAGTCCATGTTGCGGCACGTCCTACGCTTGTACATTGCTCGGACGGATGGGATAGAACACCACAGATCGTGGCCACAGCACAATTGCTGTTGGATCCTTATTATAGAACGTGCGAGGTTTGTGCACTCTTTCATTTACCCATTTAGATTAATATATGTTATTTTTTTAACCAATTTTCAGTCCTAAACACACGTTACGCAAGTCGTTCAAAAATGCATGTTGTTTATGTATCTTCTACTGTGTGATTGTCAAACAACCTTCTTATTAGTCATGAAAGATGAAAGAAGAAGACAGATTACGATATTCAGACCACCTGATGTACAGCACAAATAAAACTATTAGACCAAAGATTTATAAAAAAATAGAATATTTTCATTTTTCTTTTTATTCTTACAGGGTTTCCGAGTGCTAGTTGAACGGGAGTGGCTAGATTTTGGTCACAAGTTTGCTGACAGGTGCGGACACACTGTCGGAGCTGATAATGTCAATGAAAGGTACGCTGTACATATATTTCAATGCCTGATTTTATTAACTTCATCATTAAATGTATCAGTAAATTGAAATACAATAAAAGTCATAAAACTTTTATAGTAGACTTAATATACAATCTGATTTTCTTTTCAGGTGTCCGGTATTTTTACAGTGGTTGGATTGTGTCCACCAAATCCTCGTCCAGTATCCGTGCAGTTTTGAATTTTCGCAAGCATATTTGGTTAGCAAACAATTTTACCACCATTTTTCAACTAAGATCAGTGATTAGCCATCAATACACACTTGACTACAATCTTAAATATCTTATAGAGCAGTGGTTCCCAAAGTAGTCTCTACCGACCCTCAGGGGTCCATGCGACCGCTGAAGGGTTCTGTGGCAATTTAAAATTGATTTGGGAGTCCGCGAAAGGTTTACATGTGCGAGCTAAAAAAACAAGAAATCATGATTCTGTGAAATAACTCTACTCATTTTTTGGGGGCCGCAGATTATGGTCATCTAATTTAGGAGTCTGTGTCACAAAAAAGTTTGTGAGTCACTGCTGTAGAAAATCTTATTGTGGAGCTTAATGTATTAACAGAAAACAGTAATCCAAATATTTAAAAATAAATCAACAAAATTATCTGACATATATTTGGTTAAATGAAATAAAATCCATAGCACATTTTGGGCTTTTCTCATTTTTATGTTTTGAGTTGAATTTTATCAGTCAGATACATGAGCCTAGCAGCAGAAGATTCAAAAAGATTCTCAGGAACGTCTTTAGAATTTTTCCGGTAGAGATCAATGCCATAATGTTGAAAATGATTTGCAGATCCTTAAAACGTCTTACCGGAGGAAAAATGATTAGAATCTTCAAACAAAATTACTATGTTATATAACTTCTTAGCATCGCATGAACACAGATTCAATATTTAATAGCACATCTACAAACTATATGCTTTATCTTGGAGTGGAAATGATAATTAATTTTTATAGCAAGCATTAAACGTATTAGCCGACAATATATCAAAAAATAAGTTGACGATGCTCAATGCCTTTTAACATTTGCTTGATGATTTCATTTTCAGATAAAACTGGCGCAGCATGCATACTCTTGTCTATTCGGTACCTTCCTTTGCAATAGCAGGCGGGAAAGAAGCATGCAGCGGGTGGCCGAAAGAACATTTAGCGTTTGGCAATTCTTAAGAGGACCGGCTTATCTAAATCATCTTTACGAGCCCAACAAAGAAGAGGTATGTTTTCTGCATTAAATATTTTTAAAGCTTTCAAAGTACGATGAGGGTTTATAATGGATTATGCATAATGCTATATCTTGAGTCGGAAATGATGATTCGTTTACTTTATTTCAGGTATTATACCCAGCCCATTCAGCTCGAGCATTGGTTGTTTGGGCGGCAGTCTATTTGGGTGCCGCTCCCGACACGCCTGCACCTTTGCAGCCTCCAGCTCCTTCTGCATCCACCTCTAATCACACACCAACGCTTCATTCGCAACCTTCTTATGGTACACTATGTATATAATTATCCAATACCCATATTTCTATGAGCCATGGCTCAAATACTATGAATTTGATGTAAAGAAACGAAGAGTGCAGGTTTTGGACACTTCATTATCAGTCATAAATTTGCATAGGAATGTTTGAAAAACCTGTGGTGATCCCTGATTTCTTTGACTCAACTTTTCTGGTCCTGCTGCCAATTGCTGATAGCCACAATCTTTTCATATATAAAGATGGCTAAACTCTGAACTTCCATCCTTATGAATAATGTGTCTAGCCTATTTTTGTTTTGCAATATATTGTAAAAGCTTGGTTTTACTAGCTTTACATAATGTTGTACTCCAATAATTTATATTAAATAATAATTTTGTTTTTCTTATTCAGGTGGCATGACCAAGACAAGATCATACGGAGACCTTCTATCTCATTCGGAGCCAGACTTCACCAACTACGGAAGGAGATCTAGTGATCCCAGCATATCTGTTGATCCTTTGTGAGTAGCTATCTTTAATTTACATCAGACTTTTATGATTAGCAAAGCTATAAAGAATTGTATCAGAACCGATGACCATTGTTTCAAATTTGGATAAAAACTAAGAAAAAGAAATACAGAACTAATTACTCTTTCTCCATCTTCAGTCTTAACATTGTGAATATATACTCCACACTCGAAATAGACATAGTTAAAAAAACAAACATTGACTGACAAAATTTATTTAGTCTCTTGTTTAACCCTTTCAGAAAGCTGAATTCGCTGACAGTCCCCGGTTCAAATGGCCAGCCGGCTAACAATAATTCGTCTGACCATCACCAGCCGCTCTTGGATGAGTATTCAGATGATAGTGTGGATTCCGACAGTATACTAGGTCAACAGCAGCAACAACCTGTTACCAATGGAAAGTGTGCCACGCCAAATGGACAACCAAATTATATCCAAATGCAAAACTTGCTCAATACAAGTGATTCACTCATCAATACTATGATTCCAAAACAAGTTTTGAACGGCTATTCGCCAAAAGCTAATGGTAATATAGTTCCTATACATAACGGTTCGTCAATAGATACGAACTCAAATAATAAAAATGAAGAAGATTATGAAGCTGATTTAATTAACAAACTAGACAGTAACGGTATTTACGAAAATGGTAACACACCGATGGTGAATGAAGATAGATTACTACTCGATTCCCCGGATCAAATTGATGGATCGAATACAGAATATGCGGAGCAGGCTATTGAAACAATACCTGATGATAGTCCATCATCGCCTGCTGACTATCCAGAAGAAAGACCTGCCAGAATTGTTTCTGGAGGTGTCGCATTTAAATCGGGGAGTGTCGTATTAGGTCTGACCCCCACGGAAGACGCCGCCGTCTTCTTGGATGGTAATTTTTCAGAGTCTGGTGATTCTGTAAGCGTCGGTCGAGTCAGGAACGAGAGCCTAACATGGCGAAGTATTTCTGAATGTAGCCAGCAGACTGATTCCAGTAGTGGATGCGTAGATTTGGGGGCTGAGTTGAACAGCTCCGCTACCGATGCAGGTAACGCTGTGAGAACTACAAGACGGCAGAGATTCGATTCCGTCCAAAATGGTGGACTCAATGATACAGCAGCTATATTGCTCGAGACAGAAATCGGTAAGTTTACATCACCGATACTCTTAGTAATATTCAATCACTATACAAGTAAACAATAAAATATGATTTTTTTTGGAAAAATTTCATGCTTTGCATTTAAAAGTGAAATTATCTCGCTTCTAGGCAATCTTATATCTGAAGAGTCTGCTGCAAACCGTCTGGAACAGCAACAACAGAACATGGCAGAGAAACGTAGTGGATTACCTCCTGCTGGTTCCTTTGTCCCCGTCCACCGAAGGCAGCGGTCTGACGGCGGAGGCCATTTTGAGCACTTTCCCCCATTACCTGCTTGCGCCAATATAGCAGATGATTTGCTGACATGCTCTGATATGACGCTATGTCCGAATTCACCGCTCAGGGCATACTATCGAACACAGTCGGCTGGAGGTGACTTAAAACAATTTTTGTTACAACATTTTCTTGAGCTTTCATATTATATTTCAACCATTGAAGTCTGTTAACAAGTTATCAGCTAAATTCTGCTGATCTTTTGATAATTTACGATGATTAATCGGTTGTTTCTTTCAGCTTCAAATGGAATGAGCCGATGGCATGGTCGTTCAGCGCCTGCTTCCTGTTCGGCTCCTGCAGATGGTGCTCCTGACAAATCTTTGATGAGTGCTGCCGGTCAGAGATCAGAAGCAGAAGACAGTTGGAGAGGGTGCGCTTGCGATCTGCAGCATCACCATGACCGGGTGGGATGGCCTCATCACTCCCATCATTGCAGAAGGGTCTCCGATTGTGTTCACAGGTTAGTAATATTCATATCACTTTCCATTTTCTTTTATAAACTGTCTGTTGAAGCCAGGTAAATAATATTAAGGCTAGTATTCATCATTCATTAATACTTGAAAATTTATCAATTTCGATTATTTTTGATCCTTTTTTACTAATAGCAGACAGTGTGGAAATAGCAGCTTAGCAGAGAGTGCTGGAGGAAGCCTTGACCCTGTAGATGGACTGGTCTGCCCACAGAGTCCCGTACAACACAGATTACATCAAATTATTTTAGACCACAAGGTACACATGCCATTTTATTTGTCACCTCATATTATCATAAAATGTTTAAGTTTTAAATAAGAACTGCTGCTTAATTCAAATCGTCCTGATTTGGATGGACTGGAGGATGAATCAAAATCTTGGGTCAGGCTAAAAACTAGACTTGTGACTAAAGGATTGTTTGGAAATAAACATAAATTACATCATTGAGAGTCTTTGCTTATTACAGCTATGAATTTAGTGTAAGTGTGCTCGTATAACATATTTATTGACAGTGTCGTAATTAATATTTCTTCATTTCAGATGAGAGAAGAGAAATTAATGCGAGACTTGCACTCGGCTAGAGTAGAACTTTTACAAAGGGCGTGCCGGACAGCCCGCCTTACCCCGGATCACACTGTTAGTATAGCCTTTCCCTTCATTTCCTAATTTCAATTTTATTTGACATTGTCATTCGATCTATTTCAATATACGTAACTGAAACACGGCTTCTAATACTATAAAACACCAAAATATGCTGACATGATCTTATAGAAGCCAAAACGAAAAGTTACAAAAAACTAGAATACTTTTAGTCAATGACAGTCGAAGGACAATATGTCTTATTTACGCATTAGGAGATGGGAGCTCTTTGCTCTATTTAAGAAGCCTTTTGATGAGGTCAGCATAATTGTTTATTTCGACATATAAGTATACACTTTATAGCAAATTATAAACATTGCATATAACTTCCAAGTCGAATTAACAAACGTATTTCACTATTTTCTGGCTTGGACAATGATTTCTTACTCAGGTTGAATGTGCATCTCTTGCTACCATTTTGTTTTCACCCGTCTTTTTTGTACACTCTTTACTCCTTCTTCCAGTAAATTAATGCATTTTTTATATTTAATGTATGTAAATCTATTCCTGCGAGAAATATTAGTAACTTACTGACGTGAACAATAAAAATTCTTTTTGAATATATGAAAAAAACTATTCCTACACAAAGTCCTACACAATCAGCTGTATACAAATATTTTTTCACCATCTATATATGATAGCACTTACTGCCCTTACTGAGTGTTATAAAAGGGTGCCAGTGGGATAGTATATGATAAAAGCAAGCCCACTCACTTATGGGAGGTTGAAATTAAATGATCTGATATTATTTATTCAATGCAAAAATCCATATTGAAATTGAAGCATCAAAAGAACAGAATATTTTTTTGTTTAGATCACTCGAATGTGAAGTATTCTTAAACGTAAACTTATCTCGGTAGGTTGTTCTTTATAAGATTGGTTATCAGCCAAAGGCTCAATCAATGAACATCCAGTTCTGCAATCCTGTACCAATCTGTTTGTATCAGTGACATTATGTTAGAGCCACTACTAAAAGACGAAAACTGGGTTGTAAATAATGATCCATATGGAAAATTAACATTTTATATAGTTTAATAAAATAAATTAATGCTTTTGTTTTAAAATTTCCATTCCCTGTTTCGCACACTATTTATGATGAGTTTATCACTCTCTGCGCCGTGGGCAAATACAACTACTCGCACAATCAAATCCCTTGCGTAATTTCGCAGTGGAAAAGAGAACACAGCTATATACTAAAAATGCTGGAAAAAAATAGATGAAAATATAGAAATATATAAACTTAAAGGAATATTTACAGGAGAGTACTTCTAATCAGGAGAATTCTCCAGAATCCGTCGATACTCCATTCGATTGGAACAATCCGGTAATGGCCGCCGCGCGGAGCTCAATGCCTAACTTCGACGAGTCATACATGGAAAATTTTAGGCGGCACGCCTCAATAGACAACTACTGGGTTAGTTTGCAAATCAAGACATGGGACAAACCGAATGAATCATCATAGACAATAAACAATAATTCTATTTGCCATCCATCGACTATTAACAAAAGCACAACGCTTTAGATTAAAAATGGGGCTGATATTGTGTATTAACTAGGGGCCTTCCTCCCAACATGCTTAACTTACCAACCACATTTTATATTCCGATATTATACATCTTTTATACTATTAATATCTCCCATATGATAGATATTTCACATATATATTAGTGGTAATTCGATATAATTATAATTCATAAAAGTATGTCTGCATATATTAAATGAATATGTTGCTAAAAATCGGCATATGAATAGATTGTGCATAGTTGACGTATATAAATTATATTCTGATTATAGAAATCTTGTGACCTTATGAAATTCAGAAAATATTCCCATTTCATTGACTGTTAAATTAACAAAAAACAATTGCTATTTCGATCTACCATTTTATCACTGTTTTGTTTTGTCGTGGCTTTCTATTTTGTCAGTTTTTTTTTCGAGTTGATTTTTGTTAATCACCCATCATCACTTATAATTAATAAGTGTTTCATCTAAACACGTATTCATATGACTTCTCCAATATCCAATACCATATCGCGACTATAATAAGACTGTGTTTTGGTGGTTATTATGTTTCCTTCGCAAGCAGTTTGAAAGTTGTATGAATTTTACAACTCGAATGAATAACTGATACTAATTCTATTCAAATCATACATTGAATGTTTTGATACGGTATACGGTATCACACTTCTATATATATTGTATATAACCTCTCAATTAGTCACAATATCTATATAAACTTTCACAGCTCTGTTCCTTTCTATTACCATTTCCGCTAAAAAGCATTTCTCAACGTAAAGATTCATCTCAACATATATTTTTCACAGGGACTGATTGTGGCAATTTTATTATAGCATTTCATAAAAAAAAATTTAAATTAAGGTCACCTTACTCGCAGCACTTAAATATTATCTCATTCGTGTGTTTTGTGGAGTTCTGTCTTGTGTTTGTTTTTTGTCTTTGTCGTTTTTTTTTTATTTTTCTTGGCTGGATACTTGAAAGTACGGGTCTATTTATTGTCTTGATGATTGGGCGGGTCGTTTGTCACACTTTTTTGCAAGCGAACCTTTTTTTGTTGTCTGTGGGTGTAAAGAATAAAAAATGCCTGATATTTTTTAATTATATTTATGATATTTATAATTTAGTTTTTTTCTCTTAGCATTTTTGGGAAACTGTTGTGTTAACATCCTATGGTGTACTATGCATGAGAACTTTTCTTTTTGTTATTTGAATTGAAGTTAAAATAGGTAATCTTTATTGGTATATTTTGACAGTAGCCTAAAAGACATCATAACAAGCCACTGCCTTTTTATTATACTTTTATTCAGACTGATTAACACTCACCTTACTGTCCTTATACAGATTATACCGAGTGTCCAGTAAAAATGTATGTTTTAAATTCAAATTATGCTATAAAAATCAATCTATCAACCATTAAAAATCAATCAAGATCAAAATCCATCGATATCAGACTGATCTAACTGATTTGAATACTCCCTCTCATGAGCAATAAACACTGCCGTTACAGACATACCAACGTCAACATGATATATACACGTACATACCGGTCTTAGATTTAATACAATATAATTATTCCTGTTATACTTTTATTTCGTAATGATATTATTGAAATCATATGGGTTTTTATGACGAATACATAAAGCATGAAGACCTTGCAATCGGTATATTTGGAGAAATAAAATAATATATAATTACTGGTCACTCACTATCCATCCACTATCGGGCAGTAAAAGTTGATTAAAGTATTTAATTGAATTTGTATTATTAAAGGTAAAAGATACTGAAAGTGTAACTTGAGATGTATGTGTGGATTGTTTGAAAGTGTAAATAATTATTTTCCTTTAAGGGAAAACAAAATTTGAAAAGTAAGTGAAATACCATGATTGGTTGTTTGTTGAGCAATTCGCTCAAAAATTTGATTATGTGCATGCGAAAAGTCAATTTTATTTTATTTTTTATAAAAATACATATCGTCATTGAAATGTTAAAACCTCTGATGTGAGAAAATTTAAATTTTACAGAAGAAAACTGCTTCTTTTCATAATAAGACAATGCTATATTGAAGGTTTCTATTTTCAATTGCAGTGTACTCTCGATTATCTGGACTAATGCTGGGGAAGAGGGGCCCAGATAATTAAAAATATGGATAATTTATCATTACCGAAGAATTATCATTTGTCAGGCCTGTCCAACCCAAATTGCTTCACGGGTTACATAAACATTTTAAAATTTTGTTCCTTCCAAAATTCATGTTTTCTCCTTAATAAAGGTACTTTCAAATCATAAAAAAATCTTATAATACAATTTAAATTAAATATAATTTCAACATTTGGGGTGGATGATCTCCAGTCCGGATAACCCTCACCTGAATAATTAGGAGTACACTGCATATTTTAATTTAGGTGCTAAAATGAACATTGGAGGCCTTCCCAAACTGTGCAGTCTAATAATAAGAAACATAAAATCCGAAAATACCATGGAACTTTTAACAGCTCAATGACCATATCCTAATAAAAATAAGCATCATCATCCCATGATCTTCTTTCAATAATTATATGCAGTACATACAATTAACTGTCATCATAATAATGAAACTCTTACGTTCTAGGACTATTACCCGCCTTCTGAATCGTCGTCGTCCGTGGCGGGAGAAGGAGGAGGTGGCGGAGGCGCTTGGCAGGATGGTATTACCCGCAACGGGGTTCTGTGGGTACCTGACCATGCTGTATCGCGCTGCACGCGTTGCGCAACACACTTCTGGCTCGGCAAGCGCAAGCACCATTGCAGGTGTGAAAAGTTTGTGCAATTCTACATACAACTTCAGCTTCCATACGCAAATATGACACTTCATATTCGTAGAAGATCCCATTCATCCGCAAATTAACATGTTATCATTGTTTTAACAAATTGCAATAATTATTGTAATTATACCATATATTATTCTGTTGGGATAGCATATTCTTTCAATTCTGAGATACGGCTTTATCATATGACTCTAAAAATGTAGCCTTTCATGAGTTGACAAAGCTTAAAATCAATTTACTTTTAACATTGGCTTTGTTTGATATAATTTTGGATTTCATTTTGATTTTCGACATCATTTTTTTAACTACAAATATATATTACACTTCTTGCCATGTTGCAGAATTGAAATAAAAGAGCACATTATCATTTAATGCAAGCTTTCTTTCTAACTTTAAATCATTTTTTTTACACTTTATCACTTATCACTCTATTCAACAATATTATATTACTATTAATATATTAAAAATTGTTTTATTTCAATACAGTAAGTTATGCCTTCATTTAATGTAGCTATTCTCAAACTGAATTTTGAATATTGGCTGCTAGAAATAACGGTCCTCGGTCACAGTTAATTCAGTTCAGTCATATGATTCATATGATGCATGTGATGCATGTGATCAAACTAACGTAGTTTCCCGATCTTAATTTGATTGAATTGCACTGATATCTTAGTCCAATCCGCGGTGGAGTTCCATGTTATATCTTCTTCTCTATTGTTTCATGATACAAGTTATTTTTATCAATACTCATATATCAGTCTTATATATGAAGCCTGAATATATATATTGAAAAACACCATCGGGCTGAATAATAATGGTTTTAAATAATTATGAATCAAATATTATAGATACGGTCTTCTTTCATCTGTTCATCTGTTGATATTATTGAAAGTGAACTTGATTTTAAAAATAAATATATTCGCTGTTCCAGAAGTTGCGGTCGTATATTCTGCGCGGAGTGTTCCGAAAATACGACACCTCTGCCCAACGAGCAATTGTACAGCCCCGTTCGAGTCTGCGCAGAGTGCTTTGCCTCATTAGCTCCGCCCCTAACAGCCGAAGAAAGGTACAATTAAATAAATTATTATTTATTCTTCCTAAACAAAGCATATCCACAAGATATAGGTTTTTCACAATATCTATCAGTTCTTGGAGTTATGAATAAGCGTTGAAAATATCTCTTCTCAAAACTCGGTACACAACTAGTCTTAGTGTTGAAAATCAAATATCAACTTTATTAATAAAATATCTCTTTTTTTATTTACATTTTTGCTTTCTTCCACAATTCACAGAATGTCCCGAATGGAACAATCGACGAGCGTGAAGTCCCAGGGTGGGGCACGGAGCAGACATTCCTCATTACCTGCCAGTTCTAACAATCATGCTAATCCCTCGGAGGTTAGTTTATTTTGATTATTTCTTTTACATTACTCCCAATCTATTAATTGTTTTTATAGAATAAGGATCGGAGTCACTGAGGTTTTACCTAAATTTAAAAATCCTATATTCGTACCATATCCTTAGGACTATTTCTAAGGCCAAATTTTTTGCACATTACTTAGGTAATCAACCATAGAAAATAAAAAAGGCATAGTATTTGCCCTCACCAAAAGCAAAAGTTAAAATTTTTATGTCTCTTGTTTCCGAAATTCATTCTAATGTGTTACAGTATAAATTAAAATGCTAGGACCAAAAGCAATATACCTAATTAACATGAGTATAATGGTTAATTCTTTTCTGTTATAGGTAAGGCATTTGAGTGAATACTGCAAACAGGTAACGGGAGAGCAGAAGTTGACAAACTCTTCGCAGGTGACCGCTGCCTCCAACTAGACTATGCCATCTGTCGCTCTCACAAAGCCACCACAGACACGCCCTTATACTCTTAAACTAGGCTGCTAACGAACCCCGAACATTATTATACTGATACCACGATCCAAACAGAGTCTGTATTCAATATGACAGGGTGCAAACTATTTACTTAATACCATAGTTATCAGGGAGAGCTCAGGGCACGCCTCAATTGACATTCAATCAATAAGACTTGTATATAAGATATTTATTTTAAATAAATCAGAGTTCAAACAATGTAGTCTTACTACAATCACTCCGTCATCTTTAATGTGGACATGCACTGTGGCATATTTTACATATACGCCTTTTCAAATTGTCCCAGGGGTAATCTTTCGAATTTTTGTTTGGCATTCACTAAAACTTGTACGATCTTCTCCTGCTAAGACTCAATAATACGTAGCCTTCCTGAATACTGCATTTTTCATAAGCTTATTTTTGCAAAAAGCAAGTCACAGTTATCAATTGAAAAGACGGAGATGATAATAACATGTCAAGTTAATTGAATTTCGGTTACGGCAATCCCATAATGTGATCTCTCGCTGTGAAATAGATATGTACAGTAATTAATAAATCCAACTTATTTTCGTGGCCGATTTTCGAAATTTGTGTTTTGTAGTGAGTTTCACAAATCACGACTTAGATTTTGAAATGTACGAAAAGTATTTTTAATATTATTCACTAGCATTTGCCCTCTAGTGAATTATATTGTATAATTATAGTACAAAAAATAAATCGCTCACAAATGAAGTTTGCAAGTCGGCCGCCTTTTTTTTTCAAGCAATCGATTGTAATAATTTTTTTCTAAATGTTATTTCAATTTACGAAATAATCATTTGTTTTTGAATATGTTTCACTAACCAAGTTTTGACCCGCAAAAACCTCTAGGTTTTTTTTGATATGAATAGATTTTCTATCATCTTAGGCATTTTAGAAAATAGTTACGACTCTGAACATTTGTTCCTTACTAACTGAATATAAGCGCAATAATTTTAATTTCACTGTGATTTATGATTACTTTTCATTGTCATTTTATTGAGTTTAAAATGTATGCCATGTTTACGAAACTCTTAGATTGTCTCCATACAAAAGAGTGGCTGTTGTAAAAACTTAATACTCCAGCGCTATTTGCACTGTGCATAGACAATCCAAGAGATGATTTTCCTATACTCTATGATCCCCATCTTACGGTTTGGATGGTATTACTTGTAATTTTAAAGAGAAAGCATTTGTTTTTTTGTAAATTATTGATAATTATCTTGACATCAAGTTTGATAAACAAAAAAAATATACATGTTGTATGTTACGTCTGCCTTAACACAGTTCTTATTATTATATCTATGTAGTTCTGACAAAAGCTTGTATTTAAAAGATAAAACAAATCTGACAAATCTTTTTCAACAATAAATATTATACGTGTATTTCTGATTGACAAATTGGATGAAATTATGTTTGTAATAAATACAAATCGATATTGTAACATATTTCAAACTTCAAAAATATATATGCGAGCTTGCTTTAGAACAATAATGTCAATGATAATAAAAGAAAAATTAAAAACGTATACACTGCAAATAATTTGGAATGTGATTAAAAAGTGCTCGATCACCGAATAATTTTTAATTAAAAGAGTAAACGATGATGTCTAAACTATTGGTAATACTGAATGACCAATTACGGTATAAATAAATATCAGTGGGGAATATTGTGTATGACAAATGGCAACACTTAACACGTAAGACTGAATAGTGATCAATAAAGAGTGATTCCAACCCGGTGCCGGAATTTATGTAAATACCTGACTCTGTTTTAGAGCAGTGTAGATGTGAATTACTTTTGTGATGATATTTATGAACATGCCTGACTCGTGTTTTATCTGTGTAACAATCTCATGTCACATTACAAAAACTCTGCAAGTAAATTGTTTTATTTCTTTCTCTTGCCGTCTGCGTTTTTTTAATTTAAAATAATAATAACAATGATTATTGTTAATATCTTTTCGTATTTGTGTATAACTCTTCCAAAATTCGGAGAAAGGGTTACATTTAATAGTAAAGTTAATATAAAATGACTTTAAATGTATTTTCTTTGGGACTCGGGTTGGAATTGAGGAGTATTTAAATGAAAGCTTCGTTTATTTCCGTTATGTGGACTATCAGTTATGTAATTCATTAACAATTATGACTTGACAATGGATCAATGTCGGCTTTTGTCAGATGTTTTGGAAGACATATCGGTTTGTTTTGATCTTTTAGTAAATTTTAACATCTTAATATTTATTAAAATCATAAAGTTCTTGAATTCACTATTCACGTCTTTATATCATCATTTTAAATCTTTGAAAAATACGGATATGTATAGCAGTTATGTCTACGTATCTACTTCATTATTTTGTTAAAGTCCATTCTACTCTTTTTATATATTTTTTAAAAAGGATTTATGGCTAATGCTAGTGTCTTTTTTGATTTCTAATTTACCATTGCAATTACTAAATTGAAATGTCTTTCATATTAAATGGACAAAAGAGGTCATTGGTTCTTCTTTATATACCTCGATGGTGAAGTGAGACAAGTGTATGTCAAAATGATTTTGATTTGTATCATATAAAATGCTCATATTGAGCGTAGAATATTAAATAATAATTAATATCGATCGGTCGATTATTATGAATGACGTTTGAAGTTTTTACTATATAAAATAATATTTTCATTCAAGTTTGTAAATTTCTTTAAAAATAATGTTGTACCTAACAGTTGTGACATTGTGATTCTATCATCATCGAATAAATGTGTTGAGAGATTTATAATAAACAAAATATTGCCAGCGATAAACTATTGTCATGCTTAAAAAATATTTATTTTGAACTTAGTAGAATGTCAATATTTTATCGTTGATGTAAATATTGTGAATGTCCAGATAATATATTGCATTATTACAATTTAAGCCGAATTTCAGGTTATGAATTATTGTAAATATATATTTATTTACATCAAAAGTCGTTTTAATCGGGGGAGACTGTTAAATCAAATACCAACATATAAGTTCAGGTATAACGAGCAATGAAATTAGCGTAGTACACTTTAAATATATTGTTTTTTAGCTCAAACACATTTATTTAATTGATAGTCATTGTAGTAAAATTGAAAACTAGATATCAGGGTAACATTATTAAATGCATGACAGTTATTTAGACAGTAATATATTCAATATGTTCATGCAACATATTGTGTGCGTAGTGAATTTTTTGTGTTGATCTTTCGCCTGACTCATCATTTCCTTAATCCAGTGGATTTCCAGCAAATCTGTCATTGTTCATTGTCTTTGATACAAGGCATGGCGTTAAGATTAGATATGTCCAGAAATTATCTATCAATTAATTGCCTGCAAATAATGTTGCCCTTTTGAAATTTAAAACAATCACTTTTTAGTTGTTTTTATAATGGTCAAAAGAATGTAGGTATATATTGTATTTTTATAAGTGCAGCATAATATAATATATATCTTTGTTGTAATAACGTATAGAGGTGCTTTTGAGAGATTTTAGTGGAATATGAAATGAAATTGTGATTTTTTAATAAAAAAAAAACAAATATCAACAATGAGTAACAAACCCATACATCAAAATTTTGATTGGCTCTTTTCTTATTTTTTATTACGCACGTAGCATGATGAAGAACTGCCAATCGAATTCTTCGAGTCATGTAAAATTTGTTTAAATAAAAATTATTAACACATGAAAAATGCTTGGTAATAAATACTATTAAATAATATTGTTATTTATATGTTTTTAGAGTTAAAAAATTAAATCAAACTTTGTGTGTATATTTTGTTTCACTTGTTATTATGAATTTAATGTTCGATAAACTAACTGTATAATGTTTTATTCTCCAAACAGTGGTGTAGTTGGAATTCTATCAAATTTTATTTTTATTTCATGTAGTTAATTAATTTTTATTCATTAAATGCACCTGATTTTATTTATCATTCATTTTCATTGCTCATGTTATTTCACTCGCAGGTTTTTCTGTTTTATTAAAACATATTTTTGTTTTTTGGCAAATAAACATAGAGTAAAATTGTCGCATTTGACTTCAAAATATATTGCTATATCCATATTGCAAGGTGATGTGTTGCTTCTAGAGGCTATCTAGTATGCTATGGACACTACCTACCCATAGGCCATTATTCCAGGGTGTTGGAACTGTGGACACGGGCAATGTTGAGATTCAGCCGAGACATTGCAATATTTTATACAGTATGTTCCTCACAAGTCATGTCAGCCAAAGCGGGATTAGTATGCTCTACTTCTAATCTATGTGTTACAGCTTTTAATCTCACTGTCATAATATATTTCTGTGACCATCGATCCCAAAGATTTGAGCCAATACTGACAACCAAATTTTTTAAATTTTTATTTTTTCATATCCTTATTTGCCTTTGCTTTACATTAAAACCTTGCGACGTTTTAATGTTAAGTGAATAATAAAAAATTAATGTATTTAAAGTATTATGTTGTAATATTCCTTCATTTTAATTCAGATTTTACTATCTTAAACTAAAATGAAATTCATTTCCAATATATCAATTCATACAAAAATAATGATACTTTGGTGCATCTGAACTTCTAATAAATAAATACCAAATAAACATCATATATATGGCAATGTTTTTTGGATCGATAATTGTTTATCCTTACTCGAAGGCTGTCACAGACAACTGAAATTATTTAAAAAAGTATTTTTTAAGATCTTGCAACTTTTTTGTGACTCAAAATTCACATACCCTGTGATAATAAACTGTTCTATTATTTTATTGTATTGCTTTTTTTTTTGTTATATTACCTGTGACTGTGAAATGATTTCATCTGTATATATTTGACTTCAATTGAATCAATTAATAATAAAAATATATAACATTACCCCCGCTTTTCGGATAACAATACGATATAACCTCGCATTCATCTTCATTTCATCACATTTGTTGATATTTTCATATGTTTTCTTCACATTATGTTATATAATAATAATATTTAATTATATACATTTAAATTATGGATTTAATACACAAAAAATCCACTACTGTCTTTTATTTTGTAAATTGTTGAAATATATTATAAAAATCAAAATTGTATTAAGATTTATAGTTATACGTGTATATTTCATTACGATTATAATTATTATTGATGATTTCTTTAAGGCCGGAAGTTTCTCTGTCCGATGATTGAACATAATAATATTGAAAATAAAAACATGAATTATTATTATATATATTATGTATATTTAAAAATGTTGTTTCTTGATAACTCTTGTACAGAGAATGACATTTTGAACAGATAATAAAAGATATTTCAATAACTGAATAAGTTATACAGAGTTTCATTAATTGATTTCTTTGCATTCCTATTATCCCACATCCATCAACCCTTTTAACCGGTTAGGTGCCTTAAGCGAGTTTCCTCGCTCTCTGTTTCCGTGCCTGGGGGGCCGGCCATACAAAATGAGCGAATATAT
>JAGVSQ010002465.1:10931-24599 GCA_022683975.1 Rhyacophila evoluta | reverse complement strand
CAAAAAAATATTGAAATATTTAAAGTACTTTAGTAAATATGTTTATTTTCGCAAAGGTTAAGCGCATTTTACGAATTTGCCAAAAGTACCCCGCCGGTTAAGTGTTAAGTATAATAATATTATGGGTATAAATAAATTTTGTATTTAAATATATTGGACATTTCTTTTACAAGTCCCAGCTTTAAAAAATGTATAGAAATACAACAGACGAATTATAAAAAAAAAACATAAGTATGTTAAAAAAAGATATTTACTGTACACTTACGATATGATGGAGTATTAAATATTATTAAACCAAAGTAACGATTGTAGGGTGGGCGATTTTTACGCCAAGCACGCGTGGGTGAAAGCAGGTGCGCCGAAGAAAGTGGCACAGATTGAAAAAAAACTCTAAAATACTCCATAATTGATGGCACTTGAAGGCAACAGTTAATTTATTTATATCCTACATTAAAACTGGGAAAACAATACAATGTTTTTTTGAAAATTAAATCATGTGTGCAGAGAAATATTACTTTTAAAAGAAAATTCACGAAGTTTCTGTCATATTAATGTAAACGTCCAAGTAATGTGTCAAGGTGTTGAAACATAAAGGGGGTTAAAATTTAATCATCGTGTTATAATTATTATTCGAATATCCACTAACCTACATCCTTCATAATATTTAACCTTTTCAGTCAAAGGTTCTTTGTCTGTATATTTTAGATGGTTTAATACCACGCAAAGGAAAGCATGTATAGTGAACTAAATAAAAATCCGTCTGGACGCTTGTCTCAACGACAAATTGAAATACATTTGTTATTTATTAAAATTAATACAAATGTATTTTGGTGTTCCTTATAGTCAATTGATAAGAGTGCGTGCTTTGGTGTTGCGGGTTGTAGATTCATGAGTAAGGAATAATATTTTTTGCTCCCAGTAAACGGGAATATTATTATAGATAATGGAAGATTACCAAAAAATGAGATATATATATAATATTATTGAATAAGATACATTAGAGACAGTATACGAATGGCCCTATACGAGGTGTAGTTATTTCTACCCGTTTTCTAGGAAAAGAATAAAAACTTCTCGGGAAACAAAAACACAAATATTCCCATATATTCTCTGGAATAATTCACTATTCATAACAATGAAAAGATCCAAGGCTTGATGCCCAAACTGTATTCATAATACAATTCGGTTACATACTACGGATGTCTTTATTCTACACCTTGGAGCCAAGATTTTGCTTTGTTTGTTTTACTTCCTTTATCTTTTCTCTGTCTAGGATTGGGATTTCTGGTCTCAAATTCTTCCTTACTACGCATATCTATGTGTCCCAGAATACGTCTATTGAAGTCCTTTCTATTTTTTCGTTGCCAACCTCTTAATTTTCTTCTCTTAGTACCTCAAACTAACGCTATTTTTTAAGTTTACTCTCTTCAACCTGAAGTTTCTTTCGTATGAACATAGATATTTATATTATTTCTACACGAACTATCTTGAGTCTATAGCATCTTATTTCTTCCAGATTCATCCGTATTTCATACGTTTTAGGATTTTGCTCCACATAAGAGTATAAATAATACTTAGCGTTTTTCTAGGCAAATTTTTCACCAATTTATTAAATATATGAGTTATTTTATTATTTGTACAGAGTATTCGTTGTATATTGAAAAATCACAACTTTAAATCTGTCAATTTAGAATATATCAACAAAAATCAAAGTTATTAAATTTCATGTTCTTAGAAATTATTAACAATAGTGTATATACGAGACGGATTTAGTACGTGCTACTATGAGTGGCAATAGATAAGCTAATTCTAGGTAATATGAACAAAAAATTAAAAATTTCCAGCAAATTTTTGATTATTTTTTATCATGAGTCTTTAGAATGCTTCAACTTTATCAATCATGATTATCATGATGGCTCGATATGTGACAGCAAGTCTATGGACACCGAATACATTTTCTAAGCTTATCCTATCGAATTTAGTGCAAGTTATAAGATTTAATAAAAAGGATAATGTATATTATTTCTTATACACGAACTCAGGCTTACTGAATGGGTAATAGCCTCAATCCTTAAAAGCTTTTATAAGACATTTAAATCCTTATTTGAATAGGACGAGAAAGAAAACATGGAAGACGAGAGGTATAAATATGAGCAGTGATGTACATTTGAATCGTGATTAATGAAAGTGATTAGTTGTGAATTAAAAACGGAATCACGATAAATAGGAAAATATAATACTATTAACCTTATTCCGTATCGAAACTATATATCCATTTATAAATAGTTGCCAAAAAACTAATAGCTTTACTTCTCGACTGCTGAGCGATTTATCTTTGAAAGCACTTACATTATATGTAAGCATACACTATATACAATGTTCTGTTCAAAGTTTTTCTAGGGCGCCCTCGATTTTCGTGACCTTATCCTCCATTTTCCGAGCAAACACAACGTTCATTTTTAACGACCCGCCGAAAAAAAACAGTCCACTTCCGCCATCTTGATCCATTTGTTTTAAAATCCGCGACGCAATACCCTGATAATAATATTAACTCGAGTGATGTAATCTGGACCAACGGTTTTAAGAAATCTATCCTGAATAAACTAATAAGTCTGGAATAAATCAAGCAAACAAATAATCTATTTCTAGTATAGGTAAACGGAATGCAGGATTTTAGCTCGAATTTGGTAAAATTTAAATTATTACATAATATTTGTAATAACCAGGAAGCAGTAAATTAGTCTTGCGTATGTATAAATTGTTTTTAATATCCGGTAATGCAGGTATTTTGCGTTTGAAAATTTACTTTGTATAATTAAATGAACAGATTTAATAAAAAATAGCAAATACGAACTTGTAAAAAGTTGTTCCTCGTCCAAGTTATCTACTTATTTCTGGTTGCCGTATCAAGATTTAATTTTAAATTGCCCAACAGAAATGTAAACTATTGAACACAAATGTGAAAAATAAACGAAGTTAAAATAATATAAGTAATTTTATAAAAAAACTTTTAAAAACATATGATAATATCAAATACCGCTATTACTGATATAAGACTTATTCAAAGAATTCTCATCCTCACGCGTGTTACATCTCACATAAAAATGTACGTGTGCTTGTTCAATGGATACAATTAAGGTTTTTCTTTTTTATCATTTTCGCAAGCACACGAATCTTCACAACGTAAAGGTGTGTACGAATCTCTGCAATATGACTACATGTCTTGATGGATTGTTAAGCGCGATTTTAAGCGAACCACATTTATTTTTATTTTACTCAAAGTGCTCAAGGTATCATGTTTATATTTTATTATATTGTTTATTGAGCAAAATAAGTTGACATGAATAATTTACTCGATGGTCACCATCATTACTTCCATCAAACGTATTTGTTTTGGCTAATGTCTCTCTAAAAGTAATGAGAAAAGTATGAATCGAGATTTTTAAATAGAACGAAAAGAGGAACTTATTGAAATTAAAATATCAGCTATATGACTTACATGATATGTTTCTTACATGACTTTCTTAAACTACGGATGGTAAATGCTCCCCGTTGATAAACATATTGATAATACTACTATCATGTACATGGATATCTTTCATATGCCACAGAACATTACTTTGACAGAAGATAAAAAAAACTGCAGTTAATTATATAAGATTAAATCTTTTTCATCATTTTTACTTGATAGTTATTTTTATTTTTTGACGGTGATATTGTTATAACATATCAAAGCTTATATGAAATATCGCCCATCTCGTATTCAGGGAATGCGTGTTCGATTCCCACATCTGCTGGATTTTAACAAAATCTGAAAATGTAGAACTCGGTGCCCATTGGTTTGAGCAATAATTGCCTGATAGACAATCCTTGTGAAAAATAATCTGTGAAGATATATCTTCACAATTCGGAGATTGATATACTCCACTTTCGGAGCGGCATGGTAATATATATATAAGATAATCCGCAATCTATGGACACGTTGATAGATTTTGTAAAAACACTATGTAAAAGTTCTTGATAATATATGATAGAATTACAAATTTAAAGTTATTCAAACGTGCGTTTTATTACGTTTCCAGACTTGCTATTCTGGTATTTAAATCTACACGTAATAATACGCAAAAGACACTCCTCATGAACAATGGCCATTTACAATAATCTATTTAACAGCATAGAATTGCGAGTTTTCTGACTGTAATGAAATCAAAAAAATCATTAAATATGACGACCTTTCAATTTGAATGCTAAATGTATTGTAATGTGCCATTCGATATTACTTTTAAAATAGCCACATTTAAATGACTGTCGATGTGGAGTATGCAGACCCTGTCCATGAAACTGTATCAATAGTAAATATGACTGAATAAAAAATGGCATAATCGAACACGTAAGGTTACCCATACATTACGAGTGCATATATGAAAAATAGGGTGGGAGGCGTGCACCCGCCAAAAAGAACACTTTAATTTAAATTTTAAATAGTATTCCTTCAACGATCAAATAATAGTCTGTTTTAAACAATCGAATCGCACATCGATAATGATAATACAACTCATTCAATTTGACTAGTAAAAAACTGGAGTAAAAGCCTTTTTTACCATGTATACTTCGAAAGTGAAGCATATGGATTGTCACAGTGTGATGCTCACTAGGCATCTAGTTCTGATCTCTGGATTTTTAGAAATTATTTAGCTGCGTGAATCGAACTCTGAATCTCCGGCTCTAAAGAAGGCACACTCTCTCAACTCTGTTTACCTGTCTCAAAATTACATTATATAATATGAGTTTCATTTGCTTATCGTTATACGTACAAGACGTAGCGTATATACCTTAAAATATTTCCATATTACGAGGAATTATTTAAATTTTTTGGAAGCGTGGACTCATGGAATGAAAATGATATATTGAAATATCTAGGATTTTTTAGATCATCTTTGTTGTTTTGGGTATATTATGATAATTGAATTGTATCAGTAATGTTACTTCATAGCCAAATCATCACATCTTAGGCACACACACACATTGTAGAACGTGTACATGCATACACGTGCGAATATTACACACACACACACACGCACCTTCGTGTGGTGTGGGCCCATGTAGGTAATTTGGCCCGCTCAAAAATGTAGGTCAGACGCAATGGGTACAAACTCACACACACGCAAATATTTTCTACACACACTTCGACAAATAAAAAATAATAATATTATCGGAGATCTTCTGTACACTACTTGCCCAAATTTGTAAAAACAATTTCGTTTTAAGTCTATATAATTTATGTGAATAATTAACAACTTTTCACTGCAGTCACGCAGTCAAAAACATTGGCACGGTATATGAGGCATTTATTAAGACTCATTTATATTTTCTTCTTCTTCTTCCATTCTGCTCCCCAAGTAGACCATATGGCCACTATATAGAGCCTCCAAAAATCTGTCACCCGTCAGCACTCTTGCGTCCTCTCAGGTTAGGTCTCCCAAGTACATTCCGTAGAGAGTATTTAGCGGGCTTCCAGGCCACCAAAAGCTGGTCGGCTCGAAGAATTGGTAGGTCAGGTTTAGACAGGTTATATCTGCATGAAAATAAACAAACACACCAAATAAATTATTAAGACTTGATATTAAGTGTGGGTCTACGTCATTATATTCTAAGTATAGGATGCACATAGCTCGGATATCACAGACGAGTGGTGTAGTTCTCATTGAAATTATTTTTCAGTTTTTCATTGTTTATTTTGTTATCAAAGATAAATGTGTGTGTTAATATGATAGCTGGTTGTTATGATAATCATCACTTATATAATATATGTATGTGATATTTCATACACAGCACATAATGTTTATTTGCTGGTAACCAAATTTTCATACCAATCAACACATTATCTAAAGGTTAATAAGACGAAGTAATTAATTCTGGTTTTTATCACGTACGAGATTTTCGTCTCGATGATTACTTTGCTCATTACCATTTTTAAATCTCAGAATCTCTTTCAATAATAAAATAGAAAATATAATACACTGAAAGTAATTAATTTAAAATATTTTAAATATTTTCGACTGAGACAGAAAACTATTGCATAGTGTACAATTGTAAGTCCCAAAATAATATTTTTTTATTATCATAATTTTGTTTCACTGGCATAATTTCTTTTCATCTAAAAATAGTAATGTTATAAAATGGCGTAAATAATTGGTATTGTATTTTCCAATTCGTCAGGGCTTAATGAAAATATTGTCAACATTCCTTATGTTGAATTATGTGACCATATTGTATTTGAACATAGTATTATTATTGTAAAGCTGTATACGAAACACATACCTAGACAGGTTGGTACCTACATAAACTTGATATTGAGATCTGAAAGCACGTAATTGACAGGGTTGTATGTAATCTACTTAAATATGTAATTTCATTTCATTTATTTATTGCACATATTTAGAACATCACAAACTGTAAATGAAAAAGCAGTCTCAACACGACGAACAAAACCAATTAAATAATTTAATTAATTAAACAAAAAATAACAAATAAAATATTAAGATAGATTTTCAAAAATAGATGTATACAAATAATTTATAAAACAACATCTAACGAAACTCGCTCTAACTCGGTAGAAAGATATCGAATCAATTTTGTTGAAAAAAAATCACTACTCTTTATATTGTCATTACTATGTTATTTCTAAGCTTTGCAATAAAAATAGCATTTTACTATCAGATGTATTAGATAATTTACAACGGTATAATTGATTACATTATTGGATTGCTAAATGTTTAATCTAAATAAAATAAAATTTTAAAAACATATAATATCTGTATGTACCAGATAATAATGCGGACTTAGTATATCTCAATGGATTTATACAAAAAGAATACAATGTATAATATCTCTGACACCATTTTATTTAAAAAATAATTTTGCTCAGACAGTTTCTCAGAGAATCACTCATATAATAATCTATTGATCACGTATAACAATATCAGTACCATTTAATCTTATTATCAAAATACATAATGATGTCGATCTTCTTGATAAACGTTAAAAAGTTTATTTATATAAAAGACACCTTTATATAACGGTGATATATTATTATGTTTTGGCATCAATTTTCAGATTTTAAAAGTAGATTAAATACTCAAAAAGGTGTGAAGTGTTGTGTTCAAACTACGAGAGCAAACATATTGATTAACTTAGTATTATTTTTTTTTAATATGACATTTAAATATGCATTATTATTCGTATTCTGCCATTCGCGCTTTCTTTTCAAGTATACATAATGTTATTCACATAACACGAGTGTTCTACAAAAGAGAATTTTGTAGAAAATATAGTAAAACTAGTTTTCATTGTCAAAAATGTTGTATTGCGGGTGGGAACCAGGTCGAGGATGAGTTTGTGAAAGTTGATGAAAAATAATATTTTTCATTATCATAATAATGAAGCGTAATACATACGCTTAACTTCCTTATATATTAATTAATTTATTGTAAATATGACACCAATTTTAACTTTTGTGATATGCTCTCACTTTTACATTTTACGCTGACCTATAACATCATAATTTTATACACGTTTGAATGCAAGTAAAATCTAGTAGATTAATTATATTATTTGTTTATCATATTATAATTAAACCGATATTTAATTAGTATTGAAGAATTGCATATAATATTGTTACATACATATTCTTGCCATTTATTACATCGTGTTTCCTCATTTGTTTGGACAACCCTAAATTACAATGTAATCAAAATAATTTAAAACGTGTGCTAATTTGTAAATGGAACATTTAGTGTGCAAAGTCTACACGTAATGAAATATATTGATTAATACATGCATTGTCAATATTTAAAAAAATCTATTATAATTCTTTTATTTTTAAGATGCATGGAAACTAAAAGATGTGGTGATTAAATATCATCCGCTGGATAACTATGTTTTTTAGTTTTCTTTGTAATGGCAGATATTCGATGGCTAGGTTCCTGATTCCAGAAAATGGCAATATCGATAATATTTATTGCATGTTACATATTCTATAATTTTCACTTTACCACGGAATCTGGATGAGAATCAAAATTTTGCCATATTATTTTAAGCCGATATACATTTTTGCTAGAATATCAAAAACTCGGCGGGTTCTACCAAATTACATCAGTATCGTGTACTTATTAGCTCACACTAGTCTTTTTACACGTGTATCCATGTTGGCTCCAATAACTTTTGATATTCTTTTGCAAATTTTAACGGTTTTTTGTTGATGTTTTTTTTTCCAACTTTGACGGTAGAATAAAGTAGATGAAATTTACATAAAACATACTAGTAAATCTAATATCTATAATTATGGATTAAATCACTTTTTCTCATACAATGAGAGCTCTCCGTAACATTAAAAATTACACCGTGTATGTGTTTTTTTGTGGGCACTTTTTCCATGACAAATATCTACAATGATTGCAAATAAATTCTTTTTATTTAAAAAGTAGCCTATAACATCGACAAATAATTTGACTACTACACAACTGTTGGTGATATAATTATGATATATGATCAGAAAAATTATAATTATAGACATTATCGTTACGTTCAAGGTCACTGAAAATAATTTCGCGCGCCTTGGTTGGTAAGCCTGCTATGACCTCTTTACGAGCGGTGACGTCACACCGCACACTTTTTTTTATTTAGCGCTAGTATTATTTTGGTTATCCAATATGAAGCTTATGTAGGTCATGTTTTGGGAGTAAAAGTTATTATTATTTATTATTGTATGTGTGTGCAATTAAATTATTAATAGAAAGAATTGATAACGTTGCAAGTGACATAAAAACAAGATATTATACATAAAAAAACTGTATTATAAATTATTTTAAAATAGCGAGATAAATCTAATTTAAGTTTTTAGTGTAATGAGCAATGTAAAAATAGTTTGTCTGAAATATTTCATCCTTCAAAGAGGGGCGTATCCAGAGTTAGACAAGGAACACAAGCTTGATTATCGTATTTCTTTAATTTATATGTTAATTAATACGGATATAGTGACATTGAAATTTAAACAGATTGACAAATAAGAATCGAAATTTCTTATTTCTTAATTCTTTCTTTTAATTCTTAATAAAAATTATTCCATATAATAAATTATTTTATACTGTAAATTATATTCTGTGATTTTTAATACTCATTGAGTAAATGCATCACTTATTACCTCGTGTATTTTTGTATCCTAAGTCATTGTAAATATATTTTAAGACAATTTGGTCATAATCAATAAGTCTTATATAATTGTTATTATTTTTTTCGCGAATTAATTTAATTGATAAATCTAAAAAAAAAAAAATATTAACCCTTTGGCTAATGCAACATTTTAAAAATGTTTAAAAATCATTATAATGATTTTTGATAAAGTATATTATTTTTCGATATACCAAAGTAGGCAATTTTCTTATTGATATAATATTTAGATACAATTCTTATAAATATTTTAATACCTCAATGCAAAATATCGAGGCCAAAAATGCAGGGCTGAATTCCTGTTGCGGAGATCCATATACTCCACTTTCGTTTCGTCGGCTAGAATATTTTCAACTAGTGTAACAAACACTATTATTTACATAAAATCATTGAGTAAAAAATGCTATTTATTAACAAAATAACGATATCACGTAAGAATTGCACGTTACTCTATTGAGTTGAATATTTAAGTTACGAGCAATTGCCATACGATTGTTTTAATAAATAAAAAGCTAAAGTATTTGATAGTTTTCGTAAAAAAAAAGAGATATGAGGTCCTGGCAGTAAGCGGTTGATATATATTATGTATGCATTATTATTATATATCTGCCGTATTATTTTGTATAGACTAACGGCTATTGAAGCCTTTTGTTAACGTTGTTATTGATTGCTCATCATATGTGGGTCATTTCAGCGATATTGTTACGTTATCAATTCGTATTTTTATTGCCAAGTTCATTTCAGTAGGTCGATTCAATAAAGAGTGTTCTATATCTATTATAGTATTATGTTATTCTCTCACACATTTACATGTACCTACACCACGTGTGTGCCAAATACGATAGTTTACTTTCTACTTATAGGTATATTAAATTGAATTGAAGTATTTATTTAGAATTTGAACCAACCAATAAGTAAGTCAAAGCTATCATAGAACAGTCAACATGTTATGTCGTTGTTAGAAATTAATTATCCAAATCGATCAATGAAAATTTACAATGACAAATAACTTTGAGCTATGGTGTACGAAAAACTGACGTTGAAAACTCTTTAAACCTTTATCACTCCAGTTCTACCAATAAATCTCTAGTATAGAACTACTCCACTAGAATTTAAGGTATCCGATAATATAATATTTAAACACTAAATCTTCTTCAATTTTCTAATGATTGTTTCACCTTATAAAAGACAATTTACAAATCGTGCTTAGCAGAAGTTTTTTTCTGTGGTTTCTGAAATACAACAATCCCTCGATGATTGATGAGTACTTGTAATACAGCACTTATTGTAAAACAAGTGTTCTCTACAAAGTACAGTGAATGTTTAACCTTTTGGCTGCCAAGCCACTTGCGATGGTGTATAATAAATGTCGCGATTCTATATAAACGATGAAAACGGAAAAGAAACACATTAAGAATTGTGTATCTAGATATGAATGTAATACGTTACGATCCAGTAAAGAGGTATTCGATACTTTCTTCAATGAAAACGATGTATCTGGAAATTCCTACCAAAATTACAAAGGCTTTAATAATAATGTTGAATTTTGTCATCCAAAGGATTTAAATTCAGGATTTATACTGCAATATGATCACGCAACGAGTAGAAATAAGCGTTTTTGATTCGGTTATTAAAGGAGTTTTTGGCAGATAAAAATTAAGTTTCTGAAAGCGTCCAGAGTTATAGTTCCGGCGTTAATGGTGTCTTCTTCGAAAAATTCATCCAGCAATAACTAGGCTAATGTACGTAGGTGTGTAATAGGTTTGTTAGACGCCGATACAGACTAACCATGCAAAGGATCTGGAGTTGAATCTTGATTGAAATATTGCATTTTAAAATATTGATAAGCATATCTTAAAGTAAATTTGAATATTTCTAATACCTTTCTACCTTTCTCCTAACCAAGTTGTATATAAAAAGAATAATATGGTACATTTGTCTACAATAATGTGTGAGGTTGCTATTCTCCATCTAAGGCGGAAATGGTGACGGAATGTTTTACCTAATTGTATATGACATTGTCTATGTTTATCTTGTTTGGAATTAAGGTGTACTTTAAATATGTTAAGAGAAATTTCATAAAATATTTTCAATGTAACATTATAATGGTAAAATAATGACAGTGTACGTTATATTCAATTTGACAGTCGCGCCACGCCGTCGTTCCGCTGCGGTGGAAAATGCAATCTCTCTCGCTTGCGGAGTCTTGACATTTGCATTCTCAAGCCCGCCATTGCTGTTAACTGCTTTGCCGGCAATAACAATGTCATGTGGATGAATTGGGATGTCCACGAATATATCACGTGTTACCCATTTTTTATTTTCTTCTTACATATTTTCCCGAAATCCAGCACGTGAAAAACTCGCGGCACTTCCAAGATTCAATGACGTCAATTTTCTTACATCATTCTAAATTTTTCCAGCACCTGCTCGATTCTTCGCGGAATACATTATTTAGATATATGTATAACACATTCTTTGAAGGGACGCATGTTTCATGAATGCATATACATATATTTCGTTTCATAGTGAATTTCACTTCAAATGGACAACAGTATGTCCTATAAAGACTTCTGTCATCAACCATTCGTTAAATCCACAGAAATAGAGATAGGAATGATAAAAAGGAAAGAAAAGTAAACAATAATGTGTACTGTTGTATAATGCATTCAAATAAATGTACATATTATAACATTTGTAGCCGACAGGATTTAACCTTGGACCCGTAGGATTTATGAGTCAGTGATGATTTTAATTAACCGCAATTGGCAGTTGGTTTCGTTTTTAATTTAAAACATATTCTAGTGTATTACTTATTTGGACAACCATGTTATAATGTGTTCCTGAAATACATAACCGTATTTATTGCTGATTCCTTCGTAGTCCCGTATAGATCCTCTAATAAAGGAGAAGTCATTGGTAGTTGTGAGATTATGTTGAATTAAACGTAAATTGGAAAATAGTGAATAATACACTTACGGCATTGATTATTTAGTGTTCGAATTATAAGGTGGCAACATCATATGGCGTGGAAAGAACATTTCAATATCTCTATGGAATACTTTAGCAGGAAACATCAATGTTCGTGGTATTAAAGCAGTACGCTGTAGGGACAAATGATGGAAAAATTTTGATAGATAGGGAACTGAAAAATGAAATGATGGCATCAGCCTAAAAAAAAGTTCTCAATTAGGGACAATGGAAGGGAATATTGTGATATTGTAACAATTTAGAGTAATTTAATTTTTTATTTTCTATGTCGATTCGGGCCTGTAAAAAAAGAAAGTTTCGCTATTTCTCGCATAACCTACAAATGCAGTGAAAGGTGAGCTAGAAATAAAATGCCTCTAATTTTTCATCTTCCGTCCTCCTCACTCATCTTGCGGTTTTGCTTTCTCGCGACTTGTTGCACAAAATCAATCATAGCAAAATCTAATCCTAATTCATTTTACGATACTAATAAATCTCATTTACGGTGATAATAACGCAGTGCCTTTTATAGGGATACGATCAAACTGAAGTGCTTGATGAAAAAATTAATGATAGAAAATATACATTTTCGGAATATACGTAATTTGGAAGCGAGTCTTTTAACATGGAAGCGAACAATTAAGCGGAATCTTAATAGATTTGTGTTTAAAGGTTGGGTTGGATTTATAGCTCGGTGAGATAACAAACCCTTAATATATACCGCTATGTGTACTGATTATATACACGAAACGGTTACAATACTGTATAAGATGGCTGGCTACATTGATAAGTATCAGCGAAGAGCGTAGAATCGACAACATTACGAAAGGCTGTCGTAGGTCTTCATTCAGCAGATAGTCGAGCTAATACCCTAGCTACCAGACCATAGATGAGTATAACTTGGAATACAATAAGTGCGGCAAAACTTATCGGTTTATAACGTGAAGAAACATTTACTCGAATGGAACAATACGCATTGACGCTCACACAATATTAGATGTGTGCAAGTCATACGTAAAAGTTTCAATGCATAATTTAATATCTTAAAACGGTAAAGACGATGGAATATCTGCGTTGAGATTAAAAAATAAAGTAGCCGTCAAGTATTCATTATTGTTCGAACAGTATTGTAATTATTTCAGTAGTTTTTATAAGCCACATTTATAATTTCGTAGACCTTGCAATGAATCTACCGATTCAAATATTGTTAATAACTATTATATGAATCATTTATCTAAGGCAAGGATGTTCTAAGCGAGATTTAAGTTAGTTTAGGAGAACTATTGTTACCACGTTTTTTCACAGTCCACAGAAAGATACGACAAGAAAATTCGATAATATAAGCCTGCCGATAATGGATGTAAAAGATTTTCCTTTTCATCCATACGTACTGTATTTAATAAACGCGAAATGTCTTTGTGGTTATTTGCCAGACTGGTAATAGCTTTGGTACACAAGTAAGCTTGATTA
>JAGVSQ010002465.1:0-10831 GCA_022683975.1 Rhyacophila evoluta | reverse complement strand
TTTGTGGTTATTTGCCAGACTGGTAATAGCTTTGGTACACAAGTAAGCTTGATTAAATCATTAAAAAATTGTGGAAAAAGAAAATTCTACCGCATTATTAATTCATTATAATGGCTATAGACTAATAATTGAAAATTAATAGGATTAAGCCATATTTGATTTTTTTGTAATAAAATCAAATGACATTCCACACAAGTTAATATTTACATGTAAAGACCAGATAGGCGATTTGAAAATTTCATATAAGAATTACAGATAGATAAATCAATATTCAATATATTTGTGGGTTTGATTATCCGTCAATTTGGTCCATATTTTTTATTTAAATAAACTGTTATAAATAACTTAGAAGTGAGATGATTTATGTTTATTGTTATTTCTTGTTCGTGTACAATTGGTGTTTTGTAAAATTAATTTATTATTATTTTACTTGTGGAACTGTATTTAAATTTTTCTGTGACTATTTAATCAATGGTAACGGGGAAAAATATAAATTTATTACTATTTTATACCCAATTAATCTACTTTTACGCAATTTGAGAAACATTTTTTTTACTCTTGATAAATTGAAGGAATACTAGCCAATATTCGATTTTCAGACTATCATTAGCCATTACATTAATTTAGTGCGTTCAAAACAAACGTAGAAATAACTTTGGACCGAACTATTAATTCCATACAAATACAGTTATTACAGCCGTTATTGGGATACTTTAAAATTGATAATAAGGACCTTCCCACAATAAATAACCAAAATTTAAGTACTTGAGTGTATTTTTCGTTTTTCGTTTATTCCCTTGAAGTAAGGCGTATCACACGGAAAAATCTTTACTTCCTCGAAGTGACTTGGCACATTTTTTTGTGAAATAATAAACAAAGATTTACATAATATTCAATTTGTCTGTTGGTAACCCTGCAGTAATTAGTGTGAAGAGTGGCAACCTTGCGTGCGACCGAGACGAAATTAATTCTATGCCATTGAGTGAAAAGAGATAGCGGGTAACCTCAAATTGCAACGTTACATGCTTCAATGTCAGCGATCGTAAATCTATCGACCATTATTAAATAATTAATATGTCATCTAAATTTTAAATATTGCTGAAATGCGTGTTTAGTTAACATATTTGTATGAGTACCTCGGTAGCTGATTGGTAAGCGTATGAAGATTTGAAGCCGGAGATCGCAGTGGCGTAAGTATTTTTTTAAATCCCAAGCTGCAAGGATGGGTGTCATACGAGTTGATCAATTATCTGACACTCGATTCTAGAAAAAGACACACTGTCATGAGTTTTTACATTGTATAATTCAATATGCTCCATATTTGCGTTGGCCGTGATATAAAACAATAATCACCTTTAAAAGTTGACATTTCTTCTTCACTATTATATAAATCTGACAAATAACAAGTACAAATCATCGCATGGACGCGTAACTTACCGACGGCTTAATCTGCAAATCAGCCAACTCCGATGTGACAAATGTTGAGAAGAAAAAAAACTTTGGGGAATTGGCGTATTACTTCTAGGAGTTGGCGGGCGTGTGTGGATGATTTTGGGTATGTATTTAATTTTTTTGTGAATCTTGTGCGTTTTTAGCTGGGAGTTAGCTGGTTTGCAGATTAGGCCATCGTAAGTAAACACCATCTAAAGTATCACAGTTACATTAAAGTTACAGTTACATTACACCGATTGAGTATTTAGTCTATCGCCATGTTTTATTGATAGTTAAAAAATATGAATCGGTAATTTGTTCAGTGTTCATCTCCATACTGAAATAAAGTAAAATATTTGTAGTAATATTTACAGCGTTAGTTGAATCATGTAAATAATTATTTAAATCAATGGGGTATTATTTTTTCAGTCCTTCCGTAGTACTCAATATCAGTTTAATTATAAAAACATAAATCGGCTAGGATACGTTTTTATTTGTGTATATTTAATACCCATGCCAAAGCTGTGGTTACTGCGGCGTTTATTCATACGTCGTCTCATTTTGGTTTGGACCCAAGAAAGTAAATGATTGAATTTAAGACGTTCAATCCATATAAACACTGTAAATATTGTATTGTAAAAGTTGATGTATTCTATATTGGCATTTTATTTTAATTAGAAGTAGATTAACAAAAATGTTTTCGACCACTTGATTAATGCAATAACATAATACGGTAAAAACATACATTCAGCGTTAAAAATATTATCTTTCACTTACGTAAATATTTCCGAATAAATTAAATTTATTCAATCTAGCATACTAACGTTTTCTCGATGTTTAATTTTCATTATTAATAAGTAATTCAATACAGCACAGCCGTACAAAATAAATGATAATTAACACTTTGGTATAACATTGCATGGGCGTGTAAAATTAATTATGATCTTGAATAATATCCTCGGAAGTTTGAACATACGTAATTTTGTTGGTAATTTTTTTTCTTTTAAAACATGCTATCAATTAACTGGTTTATTAATACTAGAACAATTAAATCCATTCCAATGTTACTATTCGTACTCTTCCGTATCATCACTGTCTAAATACATGAAAAATACAATGTTTTGGTAAATATTGTAATTATAAGTAAATACGGATGTTTACCGACAGTATTCAAATTAGAAAATATATATTGTTACATAATAAGAAATAAGTATGTATAATAACGTAATATAAATGAGAGTTACTAAAGAAAAATACAAGAATATTTTTTAAAAGCACTATTACACTACACAATTTCAAGGCACCCTTACTAAGTGCGGTGTAATAAGCCTTAGGCACTTAAATCACATACAAGAGACCATGCTCGCTCTGCAGTAAGAGCACTTAATGTTGTGTAGTGTAATAGGCCTTTTAACCATGTCCACCAAAATATTAATCTGACCAGTGTGAAGATGACAACTTCAGGGATGGAGTATACGATAAAATTTCCCGGATATTTTTTGTTGCCGGGAAACGAGAAATTTATTCAATAAATTGTATTATGGGGAATAGTAGAAAAAAACAAGAAATTGATATAAAAAAAATGAATCTTCGCTATGTACAGATTTGCTTTAACTACTTATTTTCATTTGGATTTGAGTCATAGATAATTTTTTTATTCGTTTCGAGACTTATAAAGAACTGCCTTGATATATTTATAAGAGTATTTTTATAAGGACTGATTGTCATGTAATCTGATAGCACGAGAAATGTGTCGGGAATTAATTAAATTTATAGAAGACCTATGCTACCACGCACTCACGTGTTTTAAAGTAAAAAAAATGATTTCATTGGTTTGTATTTTAATGAATATTAAAAACATGTTGGCTCTATACAGTGACTCGAACCACTATACAAATCGCTAGCTTACCAACTCGACCAACTCGATAACAACATAGAATAGGAAGACAAATAAACTATAAGCACTTGTCACTCTATAACTAATAATAGTGAAATAATAATGTCTAGTTGTAATGAGAACAGGCTCTCGAAAATACTATTAAAATCATTCTACAAGCTTGCTACTGTACTTGGTGCATACTGCAACGGATTTTAAAACATTATAATTATTGATAATGCAGCATTTATATATTTATCTAATTACGATAAATATATCTCGATGTGTTTCCCCAATACATTTTCAATGCCGAATCCCATTTATTGGACTAATTAGTATTAAGGAGAATTATAAAGAAATGTAATTTAGTACTAAGCTATGTCAGGGTATATAAAATAGTCAAAAGAGAAAGAAAATTAAATGTGTAGCTACTCAGACCTTCTCTCGATTTACGGCCAAAATGATTTAAATATTTTAATAGAAGAAGACCAAGTAGATTGAAATTTAGAACCCTCGATTTTTCTATTCAACTATAGCACGTTTATTTCGATACTTGTCGTGTGATGGACAACGATATCGATACTTACTAAACTGAATGCATATTCGTTACGCCACTGTATAAATCTTCATAATGAGTGTGAATATTTGGCGAATAAAGAAGCAAAAAATAACAATCATGAACATATATAGTAACCATGTAATTATCAACTGATAGACACACATAGTAGATGGCAATGCCGCCATAGGAATCCGTAAGCTCTACCAAGCAATCGTGAATATAATAGGAGGTATATGGAGATTAACTTTGAGAGATTGTTTTTTACGAGGGTTGGTTGTCATTTAATCTTTCAATTTATTTAATACCCGTGTCCTTCATTTAAATTCATTTTTTGCAGCTACGGGACTTCAATTGGTTAGCTTCTAGTTCAGAGCGATAGTCTATTCAGCCACGGAGGCGATTGAGTAAATTCTTACTATGTATGGCAAAATAATCTGTCTCTATTTGATGAGCTGTTGAATTAGAAAGTTGGCAAAAAAGTGCACGATTTGAAAAGTGGGCGTCTGGTTTCCAAGCAGATTACCACTTTGCTTCGCCACTAAACTTGACAGATGAAAAACCAGGAATGACAGAAGCTACCGGTTCCCAAATAAAAATACAACATCTAAATCAGGCAGTCTAACTAAAAATAATACCTCTATGCCCCGAGGATTTAAAAATATCTGTCATTTACAGTCAGGACGGTTAAAATTATTTTGTGACGTAATATAGCACATGAAATAAAAACGCGCGCAGAATTTGTTCGGCGAAACCATATAATTGACAATAAATAAAATATGATTGATTTAAAATCGAATTTTTACATTTGTTTCTCTTAGTAAAATCGTTTTTTTACCATGTTCGCTCCGAAAGTCGAGTATATGGATCTGCGCAATGTGTTGACAGATAATTTTCCACGAGATTTCATTATGAGATAATTTCTTAATCCAATAAGCATCCATTCCTGCATTTCCATTTTTTTTATATTCAGTAGATATGAGAATCGAATCCTCATTCTACTAAACACTATTTACACAATGTATTCGGTGGACTATGGGATGTATGTATGACTTGAGAGAACGCAATTATACTGGCGGCAATTGGCGTTCAAATGCTCCGCTAGAGAACTGATATATAAGAAGAAGAATAATAACTGATAAGTCGCTAGTTCCTATCCGCGGAAGAGGGCTTCCAAGATACACAATATTACGTATTGTTACACAATGATGAATATGTCTAAAAAATATTTTTTCAAATCTTTAAACTTCCGCAGAGAGTAAAGTGTTGTTACGTTGCTTACACACGAAAGGAACAAATTAGCGGAAGAAAACAATTTGTGACATTCGTACTGCGATTTTTTTAAATGACTTCTTTGTTATTATGCGATAGTGGTAATTACGATAATATAACGAATAATTTATGATTAATGCCGTGCATCCACGACAATTTTCCATTTTATAATACTTTCACCACGAGCGGCAAGAACATCAAACACTGCATGAGTCATTTTTTTGTAACGCCCAAGGGATCGGAGAAAAACTTATTTTATTTTACTATATCTACTCCCTAAGTGGCGACTATAAGAGTCTATGTTAGCTGTCAGCAGTCTTGCATACTCCCAGGTCATACCAGAACTCCTTAATTTTGATGGTAGCCGCCGGTGTCTGAGGGCGTCGGAGTTCAAGTTTATGAAGATCGCAGAAATCTATCGGCAAATAATATTTTAAGTAATAATGACATGCATCATGATAATACCAATACATACCATACAAATAATAAGAAGAGGGAAAAGAGCAAGAATAATGTATCAGTTGGAAATTGAAGATGCCACATTCTACCTGATCCTAGCCACATGCTATAGGTTTGATACGTCAAGAGCGTTACAACTTGCAATCTTATTCTTTGAGCCAACTGATTTAATGTATCCTGAAAGAAGTTTACAATAAAAAAAACGATCTGCTCTGAGGATAAAGCACGGAATATGATTATTGCCCTTTTGAAGCTTTTAGCTTTACACATAAACTTGAAACAAGTGTACATAGTCTATTCGTCACTGAATAATACAAAGTATATGTGGTGGCATATTTGTTTTTATCTGATAATAACGAATTAGTAATCATTATTAATAGTGGATTCCTCAATACGTGGTTCCAATATTTACACCTGTATCTTTGTTCACATGCACTTATTAAATGCCATCGACGTCAGAATAACGATTTATCTAAAAGTGCAGGTTGTGTTACTTGGTTGTATTCGCTTCTATCTTCGCTAGTATATCAATAGTTATGAAAGTAGAAAATAATAATACAAAAATTTAGTACTAGATAATAATTGTCAACAATTTCAATAATCTTAGGTGCTCATTGACCATTTGAATTACGTGTGGATAAAAGATGAAGTCGTATGTAATTTTCCATTTTTTTTGGGGAAATACAATACGATATGACATAAGACTATTTCGTTTATTCGTTAACGATGGTCCATTGGCATTACGTAAAATATTATACTATAGTAAAGTGTGATGATTTATGTAACAGTTATTATATAACAATATCTTGAAAGTTTATGTTGGTGACAAAGGAGACAACAAAACAAATGGATGATATAGTTGACTCGATTACATGGATTCAATTATGTAATTACAAAATTGATTGTACGGTTAATTTCGTATGAAATAGCAACAAAAAGACATGGATTATACAGTTTGTGATTTTTCTAGTGAGAAGTCCTAAATACTGTCACTATTTTTGAGCATGTGCTCTCCGAAAGTGGAGCATATATCATCTCAATAGTGTGAAGATTTATTTTTCACGGAAATCCTTTGTCACCCAATCGTTTGACCCGTTGGGCATCCAGTCACGTATGTATATATATTTTTTAAATATACAATATCGAAGGTAGGTTCTTAATGTGACTGTATATTTTTTATCTGCATTCCCTGTATTGTGGATAATATTCCATACATAAATTTATAAATGGGGCTTGAAACCAAAATTCATTTAAACCATGCACCATCCAGCAATATTTTTAATATTATATTTTACTGTAACAATTGAAGACATCATATAGTGCAATCTTACATTTCATTATATTTTTTTAAATGTTTTACCACGTCGATGAAGGATGAAAGATCGTTATCCCACCTCACATAATGATGCACTTAAAAATATTATGGTGCTAAAGAATTATCAATGGACATATTACAATATATTCAGATTCTAATATAATATATTAAGCTGGAATGCAACTTCTGATATCCTTCATTAAACTTAGCTCATTCTTTCACTTATTATTTAATTAATAAAATAAATATATATCTTGTCAGCTGTATCATGAAGGATCAAATTATTACACAACTTGAATATTTATTTTTTATTTATAAATCAATTAATAATCACCAATCTTTTAATGAATTATTAATAAATATAATACTACACAATGCAGCTTAATGCATTTTTTGTATAAGGAAATTATTAGCATTCGCTTATGCCTTCAGGTATTGCGTCATGTGTCAAGGCTTTCTAACGGTATTTACCAATAAGCTCATTTAAATTTATTGTTTTGATTATAAAATGCTTGTAATGAATCGAGCTGATGTATATAACAGATCTATACGTTTTAATCATATATTTGGCACGTACCCCGAAAATTATATGAATAATTACATAAAACATAATATATCATGTATTACTGGCAGCTAAGAGGTTAGGCAATTAAGATATTTGGGTGATACAAATCTACAATCTTAAAGTGCACGAAAATTAAAACTGGTGTTTTATCTACCAAATCTGTAATTGATTTAATAAGTTATCTAAGAAGAACCAATATTTGTGATAATTTGTGTAAATTGATATAGTCCCGTTTCCTGGTTATAAATGTCATATGCCCTACTTTTTTAAAACTTAAAAACTTAATTTAGATACAATTTTGGCATTTGCAGCCTATATCTTTTTGATAGGACGTGTATTAAGTTGTATACATTGTGCTTATCAAGAAAGCTGTCATTATAAAAATGAGGGTTACGTCCTGTTGTCTTTTTACAGTCGATTATACATAGCATGTAGATTTATTATTGTGTATTTTTATCGGTTTACGAAATATTAAAAGGTTAGATGAGTAATGTCAGAAGAGACTTTATTTGTGACTCATGCAAATGCGTCGGAGGCATGTCAAGAAATTACTTAGAAAAATAGTACAGTGTACTATGAATTGAAACTTTCCTTTGATCAATTTAATTAATGGATGGCGCATTCGGAGACGAATTTAGAATTTGTGTATTTGTGTAAACAACTTTCTTGAAGAGAGTAATCGTCGTTATTATTGTTGTATAAGAAAATGATGCCACCAATGTCACCGAGCCAATTATTTTGATTACATATGACAACACTCACCTTCAATATAAGCAATTGGGCGAGTATTCTTCATCTTTTTATTTCATTTCTCATATTGCATCCAAACATTTATTTACGAAGGTTTGCTTTAATTAATATTAACAAAGTTTATGTGAATATAATAATTTGCAAAACTATACTATAAAAAAATGCAACAAATTCATTCGACAACTCAAATAACAACACCGATTGACTGGAAGAAAACTTAACGATTTTTTGTTTTAACTACGCCAAAAACTACTGCACTTATTTTCCAGCTTGATATAAACCAAATAGATTCTGGTACTGTAAGTAAATATAAATAGCAGTAAGCAGTGAACTTATTCAAATATTTTTTACTATCAAATGTTTATATTACACCAGGGGCAATCGGGATCACGCGTTCAGGGGCGTTGTAAATGTCTTTAGTTACTCCAATATTAATACTATAATACCGCTTCAAACAAGAAATGCATGAATCTGCATTATATAAAAAATACCTTAATACACTGATCTACGACGATTGGTAGTAAACCAATCGCACAACTCACCATAATCCAGACCGACATTTTGTTATACTTTTATTCACTTGAACGCTGTTATAGCTGATTCCACTGCGTCAAGATTTTTTTCAATTGATTTTAAGGCTCCATGACGATTCAGCCCTTATTCCTTTCCATCCTTATAACCACAGTATCTTACAGCCCATCTTTCCTCAAACTTAAAAAAATTAGTATCTCCAAAATAATTATATATTCACCGTGGAAAATATATATCCAGCCTATTGGAGACATTTACCTCGTGATACATTTCCTAATGTCTGACTAATGTCATATAATCTAATATTCAGTAAGGAATTCATGAAATCAACCTTTAACTATACTCCTAAATGTCGTTGTCGCAAATTGAACCCAAATATTTTGTTTATCGCTTAATCTGCAATAGTCAAATCGACTTTTTCAAAATTTACTTGGAAAACATAAAATTATAAATACTATAATGTCATTCCCAATATTCCCTTTTCTATCTAACAAAGATTAATTTAATGAGAAGGCTTTGCACAGTATCAATTATAATATAATATAAGACAAAGCAATTTGATATCTTTATGAAATCTTCTTTACCCGGAGGTTTATAATGTGCATAAATGTATATTATATATTTATTTTCCTTGCATTTTATAATAATATGTATATAACAAGGTTGCAATATAATCCTCTGATTATAAAACACTATTAACTAATCGGTTATGTGTATTTTGCATACGAGGAAGTCCTCCATCGCCTTCACATGATTAATTTTCATACGTTTCTATAGATAATATTTTACGAATTTATTTAAGTGTTTTATTGACCATGGTAGAAGATTTTTTTGCGAGACCTTCGCGAGCATTAAGAAACAAAACACGTTGACATTGGAGAAAATGGATGCCGTCAATATATGGAATATTATCGAAATGCAGTGAGGTCAACTCTATCGCTGTTGTTAGATAATTAAAAATGGTTCAGATTACACTTTCGGTAAAAGTAGGCAAGAGACAAAACCATAAGAATCCCGTTGCAGTAAGAGTATTTGGTACCATGTTGACATGGTGCCCGTGTTGAAAATCAAGAATTCTATACATTATTATTATAATGTAGAATTGTAGCAATCGATTACTGAAAAGCAGTGTATTGTATGAGTATTATAGTGTTCAGCAAAGTCATACTAGGCTAGGAAAATAATCAATACCAAAGCAACTAACCGGTGAATTAAGTAAAAATACTAAATCTAATTTTGCACTCTTTTTTCAACAAATAGGAATCGAAAAAAAATGCGTAATAAATAATTTGTACCAATTACAATACAGGCTCATACTAATTTTTATTGTCGCGTTTACTAACATTTACATCAAGATTTTATCTGTCAATGAGTCTTTCCATTGTGCGAAGTCGTATATTCCACATTCGGAGCAGACGTCTCTAAAATCTTATCTTTACTGTTATTTCACGTTGATTTCATGGGAACTGTTAGATTTTTTTGATTAAAGTAGATTTCAATTTATCATTTTTTGAATTTTGATAACGACGATTGTTTCATAATTTCAATCAAGTGTTATAAAATATTATTAATAGCACACTTAATTAATTATTTCTAGATAGTATTGCTTGTCTGGATTGGACTGACTACATGTAGGATTTGTGTTAACGATACGTGTAATGCCCAAGGTTTTTTTTTTAGTGTTATATATTACGACTAAATTAATCCTTGCAAAATATTGATACTTGATAATACCGACAAAAATGTGTGACTAGCTTTATTTCCCGTCTTTAGTTCAAATTAATTTTATTTATACCGTTATTACTATTTATTGTATATTTTTTCTAATCTCTTGTTGATTATGTTAAAAGATTAAGTAAAATGGTTGAACTAGAAATTACAGTCAAAATAACATGTGAAAATTTCACGTTCCTACTATTTACCGTTTCAGAGGAGTTCTTGTGACAGATAGACACACACGTGTATTTTCTGTTTTATAGTACAGGTAGTAGTATATAATATGGAATATTTATGTCGGTTGCATACACTGACTTATTGTTGATCATGCACTAGTAATGGCAAAAAATGTAAAAAAAT